>CAUYQV010169740.1:0-20782 GCA_963574575.1 Galagoides demidoff
CAATTTGAAATACTTTCATCAAACTGGTTAACATAGCCTTTATGTCATTTTCTTAGTTATTGTGTTAAGACATTTATATTCTGCTCTTAGAAAGATTCACTTGTACCCTATGACTTTTATTTACATCTAAAACTATAATGACAAAATTCTCAGTGTATTTGAGAATGCAGATAATCAGACAGCATAATTTTTTTTTTCCTGACCCTTCTACCCTCTTTGGCAAACACTCACTTCCAAAGTTGCTTTCAGATTTAAATGTAATTTAGCTTTTGTATACTCCTTAATTCGTCCATTAATTTTTCAGCTCTCGTCTTCATTTTTGCAATCACTTGAAATGTTAATGAATTATAATAATTATAAAAATAATAAGGATGATGTAGCAAAAATATATCCTATTTGGAAAGTCTTTTAAAAGGGAAAAGATTTATACAATCTGAAGAGAACAGAGTTTGGAAAGTCTTTTTAAAAGTGAAAAATAGTTTAAATTGTATTTGATTGAGAAACATTTTTTCTTTTCATTTCAAATTTTATTTTAATTAATTAATGAATTCATTCATTTTTTAGGACTAAAAAATATTATCCAACATTTACATTGAACCACCAAAATTTTAAAGGTATGTTTTCATGGGTAGAATCATATAAAGAGGCTCGGCGCCTGTGGCTCAATCGGCTAGGGCGCCAGCCACATACACCTAAGGTGGTGGGTTGGAATCCCCAGCCCGGACCCACCAAACAACAATGATGGCTGCAACCAAAAAAATGGCCGGGCGTTGTGGTGGGCGCCTATGGTCCCAGGTCCTTGGGAGGCGGAGGCAGGAGACTCGCCTGAGTCCACGAGTTGGAGGTTGCTGTGAGCTGTGATGTCATAGCACTCTACCCAGGGGGATAGCTTGTGGCTCCGTCTCAAAAAAAAAAAAAAAAAAAGAAGAATCATAAAAAGAAAATTTATCTTTGCCTAAAAGTAGAAGGCTTAGTTAGATATTATTTTTACAACTAGGCAATCTATTATACTTTTTTTTTCTTTTTAAGAGGCAAGGTCTTGCTATGTTGCTTAGACTGGCCTTCAACTCCTAGGCTCAAGCAGTTATCCTGCCTCAGCCTTCTGAATAACTGGGACTAATGCTTACGATACATTTTTAAATGTAAAATCAGTATTACTCTTGACCTTGGATCATGGTACCTAGAGTTGCCTATGGGAGCAGCAGCTTAAGCACAGTCAGTACCTACTACTTCAAATGGGATTTGGGGGCTCAAATTTGAAAACAATGTTTGTTTCCTCTGTTTATAACATTTGGAATATATATTGTGAAGGCTTTCTTGACAAGGCCAGTTTTGCCTTGGTGTCAGCTATACTGAGGGTGGATCTTTTTCTTCAAGGCATCTCTTAGTAACTGATCCAAAGTGAATGTCATGTATGTTGTGTCATAGTGTAGTTAATTATTCATAGTGTTCAACAAAATCTTGTATTACAAGATAAGGACATGGTAAAAAATTGGAAAAGGTACATTTAAAAATCTTGATCTTCTCTTGATTTGTTGCTGGACCATAGACAGTACCACTTTTGCCCACCACCAGCTCTTATGTGTGTTTTTAGTGCATAGAGTGTAGTCTGTATTATTATTTTATTATTTTAGTAAATATCTGTTGAGCAGGTATGAATGTATGAATGTTATGAATGTATGAATGCTAAATAAATCAGAGATTCTTAAAGGATAGCTGATCCTTCTTGGAGTATGAAGATAATCATGATGAGTTTGTACATCCTATCATTGCTGAAAGGACAGGATTTATTTATTTATTTATTTATTTTTTGAGACAGAGCCTCAAGCTTTCCCCCTGGGTAGAGTGCTATGGCATCACAGCTTACAGCAACCTCCAACTCCTGGGCTCAAGTGATTCTCCTGCCTCTGCCTCCCTCCCAACTAGCAAGGACTACAGGCACTGGCCACGATACCTGGCCATTTTTTGGTTGCAGCCGTCATTGTTGTTTGGCGGGCCTGGGCTGGATTCGAATCTGCCAGCTCAGGTATATGTGGCTGGCACCTTAGTGGCTTGGGTCACAGGCGCTGAGCAAAGACAAGATATTTTTAAGGTTGTCTGGGGCATTGCTGAAAGAATAAAGGACTAGTTCAGTGATGTTTCCATTGGAAAAAGTGTGCCAAATTAAGTAGGGAAAAACTTCCAATAATTTATAGTTTGTGGAAATAAGTTTGAAAAGACCACAAGTTAATATTGATATGTTAAAAATGTTAAGCATGTACAGAACATTGTCTCAAGGCTTGGTGCCCGTAGCTCAGTGGGTAGGGCGCCAGCCCTATACACCGAGGCTGATGGGTTTGAACCCAGCCCAGGCCTGCTAAACAACAATGACAACTACAACAAAAAAATTAACAGGTGTTGTGGTAGGCACCTATAGTCCCAGCTGCTTGTGAGGCTGAAGCAAAAGAATCACTTAAACCCAAGACTTTGAGGTTGCGGTGAGCTGTGACTCCACAGCACTCTACCGAGGGCAACATAGTGAGACTCTGTTTCACAAAAAAAAAAACAAAACAAAAAACATTATCTCTGGCTTGGCTCCTGTAGCTCAGCAGCTAGGACACCAGCCACATACACCAGAGCTGGTGGATTTGGATCCAGCCTGGGCCTGCCAAACAACAATGACAACTACAACCAAAAAATAGCCAGGTGTTGTATTGGGCACCTGTAGTCCCAGCTACTTGGAAAGCTGAGGCAAGAGAATTGCTTAGGCTCAAGAATTTGATGTTGTTGTGAGCTATGACACCACGTTACTCTACCCAGGGCGACAGCTTGAGACTGTGTTTCAGAAAAAAAAACAAAAACACATTATCTTTATACAAAAAAGTATCTATAGTAGGATGCTTAAAAGTTTTAATCATGTTATAAAATATATGTGCATTTTGGGTTTTTTTTATATGTCTGTTTACAAAACCTAGGATATTTTTGTTTTTCACTTATTAGTAGAGAAAGAAGAAAATAGAGAACTATGAGTAAGTCGAGTAATCCTGGAAAAAGTAAAAATTGTACCCAGGAAAGGAAGGCCTACTTACAAAGTATAAGTAGTGAGCCATAAAGACATGTAAGAAGTGGGATCTAACCCATCCCCAGATAACAAATTAATCTGATAACAAATTAGGGAGACTTTGCTGCAGAGACTAGATCCTTATTTCTCTTGTCTCTTAGGAAATAAAAGCCTTAGATGGCCCTGCTTATCATAATAATATAGTAAATGTCTGGCATAAGTTTCCACTAACAGAACAAATTAATATACAATAAATGACAAGACAAAAACTTTCGTTACACTGACCAAGTACAACTTAAAGTATTCTGGGGCAAAACATTAGGTTACAAAGAATAACCTTTGTGAAGTTTAAGGTGTTTCTTTATGATAGTAAAGCTGGATAATTAATTCACTGTTTGGGTTTGAATCATCTTCAGAGAAATAGTCTGATACCCCAATAAAAAATCGGATCTTCACTAACCTAGAACCTGTCATCTAGGTTGGTCAAAGAAGTTATTTGTTTTCTTTTGGCTCTGATAGAATTTCTGTATTCCCAGGAAGATGTCAAAATAAGTATTACTTTAATCTTAAAGGTTCGGCACCCATAGCTCAGTGGTTAGGGCGCCAGCCACATGTACCTGGGCTGGTGGGTTCAAACCCAGCCCGGGCCTGCTAAACAGTAATGACAACAACAATAACAGAAATAGCTGGACATTTGTGGCAGGCGCCTGTAGTCCCAGCTACTTGGGAGGCTGAGGCAAGAGAATTGCTTAAACCCAAGAGTTTGAGGTTGCTGTGAGCTGTGACACTGCAGCACTCTACTGAGGGCAACATAGTGAGACTTTGCCTCAAAAAAAAGGAAGGTGTAGGAGTAAATATAGAAATAAAGAATGAATTATACCAAACATAACTGTTATTTTAGAATTAGTTTAATAAGTTTTATAACTATTGTGTTTATGTGTGCTTGTCTTTTATATAAGATATTTAAAGTAAAAAATTAACCATGTCAAAATTTTAGTTTAGATTGTTTAAGGGAATTTAATTTTGCAATCAATGTTAAAGAAACAGTAATTTTCAAGTTTCCATGTATTATATATATAAGTTTAATAACTTGACCATTAAACAAATACAAGTACAAATAGTAACTGATATTCTCTCCAAATACAAAAGATTTTATGATTTTAAGAAAGATTAATGTCAAACAGCCTAATAAATTCAGACAGTGCCAAAAAAATCCTCCAAATTTAGTGAAAACTTATTGAGTACCTTTTATAACATACAGTTATAGATAAGCCAAAAGAATCATTTATAAACCTATAGAGTTGTCATCAGAGAGGCTGAAGTCCTTTTTTGTAAGGATGTCTTGAGCAATTTGAGACAGAGGTATTGTGATACCATGCCTTGGGCATTCCTTTTTCTCCCTTGGGTTTTGACCATGCTAACTGATGTCATTGATAATTACACAAATGATCTATTTACATTTTTCTCATATCTAATTCTAGTATGTATAAAAAACAGGGCTTCACTATGTCTTATATTTCCCATAACTCCAGCCTCTTGCCCATTTGGCCTTCTGAGAGCCCTTGATCCCTTGTGATGCTATTGATATCTGTGTACTGTTGTCACCACCTTCCTTGAACTTCTAAGTCACATGTCTTAATGGCTTTTCCTTTAAAAGTGCCACATGCATGAGGATTATTGCTTTGTGGTATTTCATGCTGCCCTAAAGCTGCTGTGACTAGAGACCCATAGATTTGGTATTTCACTACAGTTCCCTCTTTTTAGACTATTCATTTTTAACAAGAACCTCATTTTATTATAATCCCAGAATGTAGGTTAAATCACCTATAAGTAAACATTCAATTGTTAGCTTTTATAGCTGACTCTAACAGTTCTGTCTTCTCTCTCCCAATTCAAAGAATAGTTGTAACCAAATTGGAGAAAGATAGAAATTAGCAAACTATCTTAAACACACATAATAGCATTGGCCTTAAAATGCTTGTGTATAAATTAAAGTTTATGTGTAAGTTCAAACTTAGCTCTTCTGTCCATTTCATTGTGTTTGGCATGTTGGAATTATTTCTCATATATACCACTACATTTTGTCTCTCTCGGGCAGTAAGTAGAAAATGTACAAAACCTTTTAATAATTTATTAAAGGATAGAGAAGACTTCAAGAAGAATTCTTTTTGTATTTGTAAAAATTCTTAAGTAAAATTTATAGTTAGAAAAAAATAATTCCTTCTAATTACTATAAAATATTTTGTTAATATATCAAATTTTAGAAATAGTAAGTTGAAAAAAAATAAGAATAGTAAATTGGGGCTGGGCGAGGTGGCTTATGCCTATAATCCCAGCACTCTGGTATGCCAAGGCTGGTGTATTGCCTGAGCTCAGGAGTTCAAGACCAACCTGAGCTAGAATGACCCCATTTCTGAAAATAGCTGGGTGTTGTGGCATAGCCTGTAGTCCCAGCTATGTCAGAATACCTACGTCTTGATGGTAAAAGAAAGAAGGCAAAAGGAGTAGAGAAGGAGAAATATTTGTATGTTTTTTTCCAGATCTTCCTGTAGGCTAACTTGATGTGAATTGCTTTCTGCTCGTTCATCTCAGAGGGGGCAGGTTTAGAGTGGACAGTAAAGTTGAAGTCACAGAGGCAAAGCAGCAGTCTTCCATATTCTCTACAGTATTCTCCTGATTCCTTTTGCCCCAAACACTGGGTATTCTTTTCATACCTAACTCCGGGCAGCATCAATTCATTTGATGTTCTTATCTATAAAAGAAGAGAATAATGACACCGAGAAAGTAGATACAATTTATTCTCATGTAGTTACAAAAACTACACTTAGAATAATTCAGTCAAAATAGGTATATTGATTTTTAGTTAAAACAACTTTAAATAATTATAGTTTGTTTGGGTCAATGAAAAATTTTTGTTAAGAAATGGAGGAATTGGCTCAGCACCTGTGGCTCAAGTGGCTAAGGTGCCAGCCACATACACCTAAGGTGGCAGATTTGAATCCAGCCCAGGCCACCAAACAATGATGGCTGCAACCAAAAAATAGCTGGGCATTGTGGTGGGCGCCTGTGGTCCCAGCTACTTGGGAGGCAGAGGCAGGAGACTCACTTGAGCCCAGGAGTTGGAGGTTGCTGTGAGCTGTGATGCTACAGCACTCTACCAAGAGGGACAGCTTGAGGCTCTGTCTCAAAAAAAAAAGAAATGGAGGAATTTTATAATTTCATTCCCCAAATAGTAATACTGTTGTATTAATACATTTATGTAATATTGGTGCAGTACTTGATGTGTCATTTGGTATTTGAGGGAGTTCACGTTATATGATTATGAAATACTAGATGATAGGGTATTTTAGTCCTTTAATAAAACTGGAATTAAAACATTGTTCTTTTCCAGGGCCTGAGTCTGAAAATCCTGAAGTTTTGTCGCACCTAGAAAAGGTTGGTTTGTATAAGAGAGATTAACTATGTAAATCATGTATTTAGATTTTTTAAATTATGTTAATTAAAGTATCAAGCTTGTTTAGACTTTCTCGTAGCTAGGAATATGACTAAACCATTTCAGTAGAGAGAAATCTGTTCTTGTTTGGTCAATTCTTCCAGTATTTTTCTTCCTTATCTCTAATGAAATAGTATTTATTGATTTGTTTTCTTATCCAATATTGTAAGTCTCTTATTCTTTATCTAGAGTAGAAATATATATATATATGACTTGTTATAAAAATAGTCCCTGAGATGATGTTACAAAATTTATTCTGTTGATTTGTCTGTTACCCTCGTTCCTTTAATATTTTGTGCTTTTCCATGTTCTAGTTGCTAATCAATATCAGGTGCCTACTTTGGTTTTGCTTTCTGTTTGTTGCTATGGGGAAACAGAGGACTAAAGACTGGCTGTGCACAGTGGACTGACACTCTCCTTAGGGATACCAAATCAAAGATCTTCCCAGGCCAGCCCTACCGTAACTATGGTACACAATATCATGGCATAAAACGTGGAACCAGATGGGATGAAATGCCAAGGATAATTCTTGTTTACATCTATAAAATACCAACAGTGATATGCATTTCACAGAGTTATTTTGAGGACTGAGCAGTAATGATGTTTGGCATCTACTTTGTGCTTAAGTGCTCCTCCTTTAACTCTTCTGCAATCTTTAGTATCTGGCTAGTGTCCCTTCTCTTCTGTGTGTCTGTTTCGGATGACTCTAGTGATCTTCATCAAAGTAATTGTTCTCTTGCTAGCATTCATTGTTCATTGATTATATAAGTATTTCCTTTTTTTTTTTTGAGACAGAGCCTCAAGCTGTCCCCCTGGGTGGAGAGCTGTGGCATCACAGCTCACAGCAACCTCCAACTCCTGGGCTCAAGTGAGTCTCTTACCTCAGCCTCCCAAGTAGCTGGGACCACAGGCACCCGCCACAATACCCGGCTATTTTTTGGTTGCAGCCGTCATTGTTGTTGTTTTTGGTAGGCCCAGGCTGGATTTTAAATTGCAGTTTTTTTTTGGCCGGGGCTGGGTATGAACCTGCCACCTTCGGTATATGGGACCAGCGCCCTGGGACTCCTTGAGCCACAGGCACCACCCGCCCAGGCTGGATTTGAACCCGCCACCTTAGGTGTATGTGGCTGGCGCCTTAGCCACTTGAGCCACAGGCACGGAACCTATATAAGTATTTTCTAACCACTTGCACCCTATGACAATAGATCTTCTTCTAAGAAAAAAGACTTTTTGGACAAAAAAGTTGGGATAACACTGTGTCCTAAAGTCTCCTCAGAGATTTACAGCGCATGTGCTTTGAAAAATCCTATGCTAAAGTAACCTGTTTAACCAAGCATTTTTCAAACACCTGTGAAAATCATTCCCTACTTTCCCCACTCCCCAGAAAATTGATTATTGCAAGACACTAGGCTCTGCGGATCAGCTTCATATATATTGGTTTATGCTATACATTTGATTTCATAATTGTTCTGTGTCATTATTTGTCTTCTGTTTAATGTCTTAGACATTTATACCTTGAATCATCAGTTAGACATTAAATTCCATTAGCACAGAGCCTAATGTACCTACACCTACTATCTTGAATTTAGTAGATATAAAGACTTCAAATGGGAACAAAGCCTTGAGCTGTGACTTGATGAGTAGGATGTGGTTTTTGAACTTCTTTCAAATTCTTTTACCTTTCTGAGCAAATTATAGTTAGCATTACTAATAAGCAAATATATCTTCTTAAGTTCTGTATGCTATATAGAGAATAGATAAATGGTGGCAGGTAGAAAACACAGGAGGAAGAATAAAATGGTTTTAACTTCTCTGATTCAAATCAGATCAGAATGTTAGAAGGCTTACAAATTACAGAATATCCTGTCAAAAAGAAGGTAGATTTGATTTTTGGAAAAAACAAGTCAATAAAACCTATTCATTTACTTAAGGCCAATCAAATTAACAATTTGTTAGTGTTGAAAAAAATACCAGTAACTTTGAAGGACATTATTTTCTTGAATGGATTATAAACTGATTTTGAAAGCAATTTCAAAAAGAGGGATTCTAACAATATTTTGAGCATTGGAAACATTGTGAGAATAGGTATAACCTATTAAGGTGATATTGGTGAAAAGTACTATTCATTTAGAAATGTTAAGTTTTGTGTTTTTTGTTTAAAATAACCACAATACAGAGCCATTAATTTATTGCCAGGGCTTATAATCACAGAACTGTGCCCTCATTTCTCCTCTTTTTCCCTCCTCTTTGGCTTTTTTGTTTCACATTTACTTAGTCATACACAGATGGGGAATAAAAAGATGGAATGACACCAGTTTTATTCCTCATTAATATTTTTTATAAAATGGCATAGAATTTTTTTTTGCAAGGGAAAATTTTATAACCATTACTTGCTATGAAGTTTTGAGATCATCTGTTAATTTAACTATTTGTCCATCTCTGCCTTATTAGTTAGCACAGATAATTTAAACATAGTGGAACAATTTGCCACTTGTAATTATGGTCCAGCCAGTTTTACCCTTGGTCCACTATTCAGTGCTTAACCATGTATTCAGTAATTAGTGATTTGTTATAGGAAAGTAGTAAAGAGCATTTGCTGTTTTATTTATTAAAGAGGAGGACTGTTGATAAAAATTTGGGGAGTAACGATAAACTGTGAAACTGTAAAGTTTTCATTTTAAATACTTTATTGTATATGCTGTAATGATGTAGTTTCTATTTGGAATACACAGGATCTAAATGAAGAGAGAGACTCTCCTGAAGCTAGCCTTCTTTCAGGTACTGCTACTACAGTATCTGATATGGTTGCTATAAAGAAGAAATCATTAATAACACCAGAGACAATCTTAGCAGTACCAAATACATTTTCTGAACCTGGAAAGGAAGTCACATTGACCTTGAGTTCTGAAGAAACTAAGGATGAAGAAAGTTCTCTTGAAACTTTTGTGTCTGCCTTAGAAAGGTTAATAACGTCACCAGAAAGCACCCAGGAGGAAAGATTGTTTGAAATAATGAATGATTTTGATCCTAGAGAATTGATGAACCCATTGAGTGAGTCTCCGAGTTCTATATCAATACCTTTGAATGCTTTGTCAGCATATCATAGAGATTTACTAGAAAATACAAAAGATGACGCATTGCCAGCTGAATTATTAGCAGCTCTGAACACATTGTCAGAAGACAAGGCAGCACCTGTCTCTCGTAGAAAAGAGGGAGACAGTTTTATCGATGCTGGAAATGAATGTTTACAAATGGAGTTCAATACATCTCAGACTACTGAAGATTGTTCACAAGTGGCAAAGGTGAATTTTGATCTATGTGTTCTACTCCACCATTTGAGCAAGGTTCCATGTTAGCTGAACTTCAGGACAAGCATCTATAAGTGGAGCAAATTGGTACAAATATCAGTCTATGGTTTTGCTTTTTAACTATTTTCATTGTGTTAAAATCTTCTACCCAAATGTCAATACCCGGAAGATACTTTGTGACTTTAAAGCAGACAGTGATCTTTTTAGAAGTTCCTGAGGTAGAGTTTTCAAGTAGTTAGGAAGTTAAAATGCATAGTTTTTTTCCCCAACAGACCTGAAAAGACGTATCTGTAGCTTGCTGGTATATAGGAAGGAAAGAATTCTTTACCAGAATTTTAGCTCAGAAAATCACTATGTCTACCTGGAAGTACAGTAGAGGTGGGGTACCCCATAGGCATTATAATTGGACATAAATATATGCAATTAAGCTATTTGGGGAGGGAAAACTTATGCCACGCTTAAGCAGAACCTTGCCTCATTTGAAATACTGATCAGATTGCTTAGTTCTTGGAGTATAGAATTCCTATAATATTATGGCTGAATGCCCTGTAATGGCCTACCATTCACCAAGTTCCTTTTTCTCATTGACATAATCCTTGTTTGTTAACTTTTTTCCTAATCAGAATAGTAATGCATCCTCATTATTAAAAAGTTTAAGTAATTACAGAATTACATAATAACATAGTGACAAAAAGCCCTCCACAATTCCACTTTATAGAGATAATCACTGTTAATAGTTTGGTTTATCTGTCTCCAATTATTTCTGTCATATTCAATATAAGTTTATTTCATATAAATGAGATTTTATTATACATAATATTTTGCATCTTATTTTCTAAATTCCATAATATATCTTGTTTACTTTCAGTGTCAATAAACGTAGCACTACTTAAATCTTTTAACTTGCTGAGTGGTATTCCACTGTATAAACATATTATAATTTCCAGTTCACTATGATGGTCATTTGGGTTGTTTTCTTTCTTTTCTTTTGGCCTTTACCAAAATGTTCCTGTGAACACCTTGGGAAGATTAGATAACATAATGCTTAGCTCATGCTGCATTGTGTACACCTGGAATAATACTGCTTATAGTACTGGTCAACAAATCTAAAAACCGACAAATACAACTAAAAAAATCCAGAAAAAGAGAAACTAATCATGACAATGGGACACAAAGATTAAACATTCCACTGTTTTAATCTGAAAGGAGGGAATATGAGTAAAATGTAGGAAATTATGACTGGTATTGATAAAGTGAGTACAAACTTAGCAAGTTTTCAAAAGAATAGGAAAAAGAACCCCTTTTAAAAGTAGAAATGAGACTTATTTAGAATAGATCTAATCAAATACTCTTACTTGGCTGTAATAAAATATGGAACTTGTTACTTTAAAAAGCTTTGCAAACTAGGTATGTAAATAAGTTCAATAAAGGTTTAGAGGATATATGTAAAAATAAATATCCTCATGGAAGTTAAATCTATAATGAATTATTAAGGGACAGGTAGCACAATTCATGATATACTATTAACCTTTTAGAATCAGTGTGATGGAGGTTATGTACTATCCTATTCCACAAAATACCATTTAACTGCTGTTGTCAGATAACAAAATAGGCTGAAAAGACCTTTGATCTGGCCTAGTGTGATATACCTAATACTGTATGGGTCTCTCATCATTCTAGGTTCCCTATTTCCTGTAAAATTAAAGTGCCAAGAGTGACCATAGTCTTGCCCTTGAATTTTAAGCATAAATTTCGATAAAATAATTTTTATCTATACTCTTCTTAAACTTTTAAATCTGTATTGTCCTTTATTAAATTATTATAAAAATTTTCATTATGTTCACATATGTCTATGAATTCTTAAACTTTCATTCTATAAGAGATAGTTTAATCAAAGGACAAGATAAGCTGGGCATGATGGCTTGCACTTGTGATCCTAGCACTCTGGGAGGCTGAGGTGTGAGAATTGCCTGAGCTCAGAAGTTCGAGACCAACCTGACCAAGAGCAACCCTGTCTCTGAAAATAGCCGGATGTGTGGCAGACACCTGTAGTCCCAGATACTTGGGAGGCTGAAGCAAGAGGATCGCTTGAACCCTATAGTTTGAAGTTGCTGTGGAGCTATGATGCCACAGTATTCTATCCAAAGATGACAGAGTGAGACTCTGTCTCAAAAACAAAAAGACAAGATAAAATTTAATTTCTTCTAATTTTTATTTTTTTGTTATGTTGTAATTATTTGCAGATGTATTTATATCTTTGCAGGTCCTAGAAGACCCAGATTCATTTAGATCACAAACTTTGGTTCATCAAAGTATCACCTCATGTAAACCACTAAATAATAAAGGAAATTCAAATTTAGTGGAAAATATCTCTGACCAGGATACTGCATGTGTGTTAAGGAGATCATCCAGATTGGAAAAACTGAAAGTAAGCCAAGGTGCAAAGCACACAGATGACATGTTTAAGATGCCAGAAAAGACTGTACCAAAAATCCTTGGCTGTGAAGATCTAACAAATAATAACTCAACTAAGAATTTCAGGTATGCTACCAAGTTATGTTCCCCCGTAAGTATGTTTCAGACCTTTTAGATGATTATATGGTTGGGGACATTAGAGTCAATAAACAGTTACTACAAAGTAAAAAGCTTTATTTTTTATTTTGCTGCTCTTTTTGTTTGTTTGTTTTTGTAGTTTTGGGTCAGTGCTATATCACACAGCAAGCTCATTTTCCTTATAGAGATCCTGCCTCTCTTTGCCTAGGCATACCAATTTGGGGATTGAGGAGCAGGAGACTCAGAGTACTTACACACTTGTAGGTAACTACCTCTAGAGAAGAAAAACCCACAAATGGCATGAAGATAGGGCTAGAACCTAAATGACTGACATGTCTATCACAGAATTATCTATAGTTTACTCAGGAGCCATCTCCATATTTAAAACTGCCATGCCATTTGAGAACATTTCATTAAAATAGCCTTGAGTTATAAAATTTTAATCAAAATTTGGTATTCTCTGTGAATGCTTATAGAAAACATAGTAATTTCAGAATACATTATTTTTCAAGAATGCAGGATCGTGCTTTAATGATTGAAGCTAAAAGGAAGACTGTGCATTCATCCAGATTCAAGAGTGGGAAACAGATCAAGAAAAACAAAAAACTTACGAGAAAAAATGGTGAGGCATATTTTAAGTATTTCTCTATTTCTGTAAGTAATTTACAGAAACATAGAATTTTGGTAGAAAAGGTTCAGAGATTACCTATCTCAACTTTCTCATTTTACTAATGAGAAAACCGAAGTTCGGAGAGGTTAAGGATTTTTCCTAGCATCAAGTAACTGATTATTAGCATAACAGATTTGATCCTGATTCATAGGCTGGTATTTTTTCTGTGTTTATACTTTGAAGAGAGTAGTTACAAGGATTAAGTGCCTATAATTCTAGCACTCTGGCAGGCCTAGTTCAATCCCTTGAACTCAGGAGTTCAAGAGTGAGACTTCATTTCTACTAAAAACAGAAAAAAAAAATTAGCCAGGTGTTTTCCTGTGTGCCTGTAGTCTCAGCTATGCAGGAGGCTGAGGCAGGAAGATCCCCTTAAACCCAGGAGTTTGAGGTTCTGTGAGTTAGGCTGAGGCCATGACATTCCAGCATGGGGCAACAGAGTAAGACTCTGTCTCAAAAAAAACAAACAAGTAAACCAAAAACAGAGAGAAAGAGTAGTTACTGAACTCTTTTAAAACTTATATCTGTGACCACCTAGCATATGGCTACAAGAAAGCATACCAAGATGAAAGGACAAGGCAAAATTATTATTCTTAGATCTTATTTCTGTATTTTTTTAATCTAAAACATTGAACTAAAAAATTCTCAGAAACAGTAGGAGAATCTAGAAACACTGGTTAAAAAATAATAGTGGAGAAATTGGCAAAATTGAAATGTAGATTATAGATAAATAACACTGTGTCACATTAAGTTTTCTCGATTTGATAATAATGCTGTGGTTATATAAGAGTATGGTCTGGTTCTTAGAAATATGCACCTAAATATTAGAGAGTAATAGGGCATGATGTATAATATAAAAGTCTTATGTATTTATGTGTGTAGGTGTATATATATGTATGTATATATGGGGTTTGACAATTAAGTTTGCAAATTCATCCTAGAAAAAGTGCTACATAACTGCTGAATATCAACTATGGTCACCTTTGAAGTACTCCCCTTGGGAAGCTATGCACTGATGCCAGTGCCTAGTCCACTTTTCAAAACAATTTTTGAACTCTTTTTCGGGAATGGCCATCAGAGCTTGTTATATTCTATTACCCTTGACATCCTGGATGTCATCAGTATTTCCTTTATCTGAGGATAATGGAAAAAGTCACTGGGGGCCAGATCAGGTGAGTTATGAGGGTGTTTCATTAAATACCAGTTCATGTAATAACAGTTACAGTTATTTCTTTACTGGCTAAAAACTCCCTCACAGACAGTGCCATGTAAGGTGCTGTATTGCCATGATGCAAGAGCCGTGAGTTATTGGTGAAAAGTTTAGATTATTTTTGTCTAACTTTTTTCATGCAATCTTTTCAGCCCTTCCAAATAGTAAACTTAGTTAACTGTTAACTAAATTTGGTTAACCAACTGCTTTGTTCAGTTGGTATAAATTCATAATGAATTGTCCCTATGATATCAAAAAAGGTTAGCAACATCATTTTGACTCTTGCTTTGGACTGATAAAAATTGTGAAATTGATTGACTTCCATTTTGCATTTTGATGCTTTGTTTCAGAAACATATTGGTACATCCATGTTTCATCACCAGTGATGACATGGCCCAAAACATCATTTTGCCTCTCCCAAAGATCATGGCAAACTCTAACTCTCCTCTGCTTTTGTTCATTGGTGAGCTCCTTTGGGACTTGATTTTGCACTCAACTTTCTCATGCAAAGATTTTCAGTTAAGATTTCTGTGCTTCTCTATCAATGTTTACTTGGTCTGCTATGCTTCTCACAGTCAGCCAACGATTTTGATACACAATTCAATGAATTTTTGTGATGCTTTTGTCAGTTCTGCTCATTACTGGCTGCACTGATCTCTCCTCCTCAGTGATGCTTTCTCTCCCATCAGAAAAACATGTAACACATTTGTGTACTGCCATTTTCTTCATGACATTATACCCATAAACTAAGACTAATATGACCCTGATTTCACTTCTGCTCTTGGCAAGTTTAACAAGAAATTTATAAATGTTTGTTCATTGCTTTAATTCAAGCTCTGATATTATCATGACGGCACACAAAATCACACAACAGCAATAATGAATGTCACCAGCAAGAGACTGCCACGTGACCACAACTGTGAGACACTAATATACTAAGGTTATGAAACCTTACCAAGTCATTCGTATAGTGATGGAAAATAAGTGCACAGTGGCAAATTCACGAACTTAATTGTCAGACCTTGTATAAAGAGGGAAAAGGAATGATTTAAAGTCATGACAAAAATGTAATAAAGAATGACTCCTTTTTTCTATTTTTATAGCTTTTCTATAGGTATGACATTATTTTAAAACAAAAGGTTTTAAAAGTTTAATAAATTGAAGACAAAAATTAATACCTTTCATATATATTTAAGCGTTAACTTGTTAGAAAATATGAGATAATTTCACTTGTAATTGGTATAAAAGAGAGAAAATACCAACTTATATAACCAATAAGAAATGTACACATATAAGAAGAGAGTTTAAAAATTCTGCTGACACATTAAAATAGATAAATAAAAAGAAGAACCTTGTTCTTAAAGAAAGATTTGGCATTGTGGAAAACTTTTCCCTAAAATTACAAATGCATGAGATCTCAATCAAAAACAGATTTTCTTAATTTGTTAATTGTTACTATTTTGTTTTGCTTTATAGGGCTGGAAGATAACTATGAGAATGTTACAAAATGACTAGCCAAGAAAATTCTGAAAAATAAAAAGCAAATAGAAGATAGAGTGGCAGGATTCTGTTCTATATAATATAAAGCATGTTAGGAAGCTACTGAAATTAAATTCATTTGGCACTGGCGTAGGAATAGACAGATAGATTGAGGAAACAGAATAGAGAGTTTAGATGTAGAAGCCAGACATGATAGGAATATGGGACAGATCTGTTATAAAGATGACGTCTCAAATTGGGGGTCAGAAGGACTAAGCAATAAATAGTGAAAAATACAAAATTAGATCCCTATAACATTGTATCCATTAAGTAAGTATAACTTTTTATATGCCATATAATAATAATTAAAAGTTTAAACACTGGAGAAAAGGAAAAGTAATGACAGTGGGTAAGGGACATGAATAAGCAGTGCACAGGGGGAAAAATATACTGAGTGTGTATGTTGAATCTAGTTCTATCAAATTAAAACTTCAGTGTATGAATTTTGGGAGAATATAATTCGGTCTGTAACACCTCCAGTGATGAATTGGACCATACAGTGAAGGGGGAAATAATATCGGATCTTTAAAAAACTTCTCCAAAAATTGAAGATGAGAAAATACTTCCCAAATTGTTTTAATGAGGTCACCATTAAACTGATACCCAAATCAAAGAAATTATAAGAACAGAAAACTAGATGAATATCCTTCATGAACATAGACATAAAAGTTCTAAACAAAATTTATAATGTTTAACATTATATAATGAATCATGACCAGATGGTGTTGTCCCAGGAATATAAGTTTGTCTTACTTTTTTTTTTTTTGAGACAGAGTCTCATCTTTGTCGCCCTTGGTAGAGTGCTATGCCATCACAGCTCACAGCAACCTCCAGCTCTTGGGCTTAGATGATTCTCCTGCCTCAGTCTCCCAAGTAGCTGAGACTACAGGCACCTGCCACACTGTCCAGCTATTTTGTTGTTGTTGCAGTTTGGCCTGTGCCAGGTCAAACTGCCACCTTCAATATATGGGGCCAGTGCCCTACTCACTGAGCCACAGGTGCCGCCTTGTTTGTCTTATATTTGAAAGCCAATCACTATAATTCACTACAATAACAAGCTAAAAATTAAAAAAAAATGATCATCTCAGTAGTTGCAGAGAAAGCATTTGACAATACCTAACATCTATTCCTGGTGAAAACTCAGCAAACTAGGAATAGAGGGGGAACTTCCTCTGAAAAAGGTCATCTGCAAAAAACATACAGCTCTTATACTCTTATATTTACCGTGAAAAACTAAATAAAAGCTTTCCCTCAGGATCAATTACAGTGGCAGGTGCGTCTGGCACAGCCAGATTTGGAATAAAACCTACTGATTCTTGGTAAGCATACAACTTATTTGGTAGGAGAAAAATGCTTTGTAATCTAGTGTGTAGCAAAGTAGGCTAAAATGTTAAGCAATTTGATTTGTTTTTTAGTTGGCCTGAATAGAGGTAGTCAAAAGGCAATGTACTTAAATTGTGGTCCATTAAGAATGCAGGTGTAGGGGCGGCACCTGTGGCTCAAAGGAGTAGGGCGATGGCCCCATATAACGGAGGTGGCTGGTTCAAACCCAGCCCCAGCCAAAAACTGCAAAAAAACAGCTGTGTAGTACTCAGTTTCCTTTGTGTGGCTTTTTGATGGGGTAGCTTAACTAGATCAAAATTGGAAAACCTGTCATTAAAGCTGTTCTGAAATTCAGAAAATCCAAATGAGTGTTGTCCACCAAATTGACAGAAGTTGAGGAAAAATACTCACCTAAATGAGATGCTTTAGAGTTTTAGGAGACAGGGTGGAGAACTGATACTTGGTATTCATCATCTGGAATATTATTTGTCTTTTGAGACAGGGTCTTGCTCTCTTGCCCAGTCTAGAGTGCAGTGGCATCACAGCTCACTATAATGTCAAACTTCTGAGCTCAAATGATCCTCCTGCCCCAGCCTCCTGAGCAGCTGAGACTATAGTCGAGTGCCCTACACTCAGTTAATTTTTCTATTTCTTATAGAGATGGGGTCTCCCTGTTGATCAGGCTGGTCTTGAACTCCTGGCCTCAAGCAGTCCCTCTGCCTTGGCCTTCCAAAGTGCTAGGATTACAGGTGTGAGCCACCAGCCCAAGGAAAAGTATTTTAATTGTGCATTTTCTGGCTTAGCAAATCAAAACTATTACACAGATCAAGGCTGTGAATCTTTTTTTTTTTTTATTGTTAATACAGTTATTTTTAGCAAAGAAAGAAAATCTTTTTCTGAACTCACTGGGGTTAGTTGCTTGCCCTTCCTTCCTTCCTCCCTCCCTCCCTCCCTCCCTGTTCTTTTTTATTTGAGGCAAAGGTCTCATTCTGTAACAGCTCTCCTCACCCTTCTCCACCCCACTAGAGAGCAGTGGCATTGTCATACCTCACTGGTACATCAGACTCCTGGACTCAAGTGATCCTCTTGCATCAGCTTCCCAAGTTGCTGGGACTATAGGCTTGAGCCACTGGGCCTAGCCTAGTTGTAGCTTTCCTACATGCCTCTGAGATTTTTCTCCTCATGGTTGGAGACATGGTATTATAATATTTTTTCAAATTTGATGGTACACAATTCTAGATGTAAATAATCCTTTTTGCCAAACTTTTTTTTTTGAGACAGAGACTCAAGCTGTCCCCCTGGGTAGAGTGCCATGGCATCACAGCCCACAGCAACCTCTAACTCCTGGGCTCAAGCTATTCTCCTGCCTCAGCCTCCCAAGTAACTGGGACTACAGGCACCTGCCACAATGTCTGGCTATTTTTTGGTTGGAGCCGTCATTGTTGTTTGGGGCCTGGGCTAGATTTGAACCTGCCAGCTCAGGTGTATGTGGTTGGTGCCGAGCCCTTCACCAAACTTTTTAAGAAAATCGTGTTCTCATATATGCACTTTTCCTGGGTTTCATTTGATGTATACTGGTGATCATGATTTATAATGAACTACAAATATGTTTAAACTAATGACAGGTGTCTCTTTTTTCTTTTTATATGTAAATAGCATTGTTGGATTAATGGATGAAAAACTCTTTTGTAATAAATATACCTCACTTCAGCCTGTTGATTAAATCTTGATATCTACATGGATGAAGTTTATAGCTTCAAGTCTATAGTTTCTATTATTTCTGATATTCAAATAAGGATTTTTTTTCTTTTGTTCATTCCCTTATTCCAGAAAAAATGAAGATGAATAAAATATCTCTTTCTAACATTAATCGGAGAAATGTTTTTGGGGAAAACTTACTGTATAAGGCTGCTCTGCACGATGATGTTGATCTTGTACGTCATTATGTAAAAAAAGGTGGAAATGTTAATCAGCCAAGTTATGCTGGTAAGTTAGGTTTAACTACTGACAGTTATCTTGAAAGTAGTTTATAGTTTCAGCTGAATCACTCCTATGAAAGTATGGCAAAGTGGCCCTGAGGCAAATCCTAAACAGAAGGCTTTCGGGTAATTTTCTTATAAAGAGTATTACCATTATCTTCTTGGGATGAGGGTGTTGCAGTAAGGGTCTCACAGAAAAGCGATGTTGTGAAGAATAAGCATGCTTATTGAAATTGTATTTTAAATAAAGGTGACCATCTGCTCGCTCAGGCAAAATGGCGAGCTTCTTTATTTGCAGTTGGCTTATATAGGGAATTCTGTACATGAGCACAATGCAGCAATGACCTCATTGATCCATTTAAACAGCTTATGACCACCTGCCCTGTAAGTAGCTCCTCCCTGGTAATCTAATAATCCACCCAACATACACCTTTAAGCATAATCCTTTCAATATAATGGGGTTTAACATAACTTAATGAAGAACATGTTGTTAGTTATTACTTTCTTTGATCTTATCTGATGAAGCCTGAGGCTACGGGGGTGTGGGGGAGAGGAAGAGATTTAGGTGTTTCACCTATAGAGCATCTACTATCTCCCAGACCAATTATTGAGTGATCTGACTGGTCATTCAAAATTTTAAAAATGTATGCAAATTTACAAACTATGTACCAAAATATTACTTGTGTTTATTGCTGGCTTTCAGAATGTGGGTATTTTCCTTGTGTTAAAAAAAAAAATCTGAACTTCTAAATTTTCTACAATGAACATAATTACTTATATAATAAGAAAACTATTTTTAAAGTGTATATTATATGAAGTTTTCTTCTGAATCTTTATTTACTATATTGAAAGCAGCAGAGAACACAAATAAAACAAGATAAAGTAAAATATACATTTTAATTCCAGAGCTGATGATCATACATAAGAGGAAAAGATTAAAATCCTGCCATAGAGGCTCGGCGCCTGTGGCTCAAGTGGTTAAGGCGCCAGCCACACACACCTAAGGTGGCAGGTTGGAATCCAGCCTGGCTGGCCAAACAACAATGATGACTGCAACCAAAAAAAATAGCCGGGCATTGTGGCGGGTTCCTGTGGTCCCAGCTACTTGGGAGGCGGAGGCAGGAGACTCGCTTGAGCCCAGGAGTGGGAGGTTGCTGTGAGCTGTAATGCCACAGCACTCTACCCAGGGGGATAGCTTGAGGCTCTGTCTCAAAAAAAAAAAAAAAATCCTGCCATAGAGAGGACCAACCAAATAAAGGATAGAAAAGAGAGGGGGAAGGAGTGGGTGAGAGTGGGGGTTGGGAGAACATAAGGAAGGAGAGGGGAGTAGAGAGAAGAGGTCTCAGGTGTGCTCTTCTGCCCTTCTCGTGGCTCACGAATGATGGAAGCGTGGCTTTAGAAGTAGTTCAGGCTCGGTGCCTGTGGCTCAGTTGGCTAAGGCGCCAGCCACATACACCTAAGGTGGCGGGTTCGAATCCCCAGCTCGGGCCTGCCAAACAACAATGATGGCTGCAACCAAAAAATGGCCGGGCATTGTGGCGGGCGCCTGTGGTCCCAGCTACTTGGGAGGCGGAGGCAGGAGACTGGCTTGAGCCCAGGAGTTGGAGGTTGCTGTGAGCTGTGATGCCATGGCACTCTACCCAGGGGGACAGCTTGAGGCTCTATCTCAA
>CAUYQV010169746.1:0-30473 GCA_963574575.1 Galagoides demidoff
CTATAACTGAGAAAATGACATGAAGGCTGTGTTGATCAGTTTGATGGAAGTATTTCAGATTGCATGTGAAAACCCCACACTGTACCCCAGAAGTGTATTAATGTACATAGTTATCATTCAATAAAAAAATTAAAAAAAAATCATTTAGTTTATTTCCTATAGCTTTGCCATCATAAAGGTGCAGAACAACCTACAGGGACGATTCTGTATTTTTTGTCTTTGCTCTCCCGCTCTAAAGAAGGGAGCCACTTTCTCTGTTGCAGGAACAGGAAGCCATTCTTTCATCCTGGCTTTTGTTTGAGTAAGTGTCCATTTATTGAGGAGATTATGCAAAGAGCAAGGGCGAACTGGCTTTGTCTGGAGTGGAGTTTAGGAGTCATCAAGGGAAGGAAGAGAGTGGCAGGACAGGAGTCTGGGCCTGACCGTGCAGGGGGTGCCAGGTCCTTACTGGGAGCAGCTGCTGAGTGCTGACCTTGGGCGAAGGGCTCTTAGCCTTGGCAAATACTCCCTCTCTGAAGGCACAGAACCTGGGTGCTGGCTCTGAGAGACCAGGCCAGCTTTGAAAAGGATGTCCTCAGTGCTGACCAGACTGGGCTTCATATAACCTTCCTGGGACTAGAGACCCTAAGAAGAGGTAGGAGTCTCTGAAAAGGGCCACAATTCATTTGTCATCTTCCTGGTAAGTTGGTAGGGACACTTATACTCATTTTGGTTTAAAAGTTATAAAGTAGACTGGTATTTCTTGCATATCTAAGTCTACAAGTAAGAAACCTGCTTCATAACTGGCATTTCATTGCACATACCTATAATTATTTCATTGAGATGCAATCCTAAAAGTGAAATTGCTAGGCTAAAAAGACATATATTTTTTAAAAGCCTTTAAAATTATCTTCAAAAAAAAATGTTGGCAATTTTTACACCTATCAGTATAACTCAGGAGTGCTCATTTTCTATACCACAATTTCTGGTCCATATCAGTGTTGAAGTCCTGAAGTCTTTTGCCTCGGCAGTTGAGGAAGTTTCCCATTTATTTATTTTTTGAAACAACGTCTTGCTCTGTCTCCCAGGACACTGGCATCATCGTAGCTCACTAACCTCAAACTCCTGGGCTCAAACCATCCTCCTGCCTCAGCCTCCCAAGTAGCTGGGACAACAGGCATGGCTGGGTCATTTTTTTCTTTTTGTAGGCAGTGGGGGTTTCACTCTTGCTCAGTCTGGTCTTGAACTCCTGGGATTAAGCGATCCTCCTGGTTTGGCCTCCCAAAGTGCTAGGATTACAAGCATGAGCCACTGTGTCTGGCCATGTTTCCTAATGGGTTTGGCTTTCTAGGTGGAGATTTCTGGAATCCTTTATCAACTGGGGTTTCACAACAAGAGAATAAAGCAAAAAGTGATTCCAGAGACTATATTTCCAGTTTTCCTGAGATAGGCACGTAGCTAGAACCGTCCTAGATCCGTAGGAAACAAATGAACTGGCGCCTGGCAAGGTGTACTTTGGGCTTGGTTCCCTGGGAAGGGGCCTGTTAGAAAAGGCTGCCAGAGCCTTGCCCTGTGTGGTCCCAGGCCCCACCCTCTGGAAGACTCTTCCTTTTCCGTTATCCTCCAGGATCACAGGAGCAGTAGGTGTAGAGGCAATGGCTCTCTTCAGGAGCTATACACATTTTTCTACCCTTATTTCACAATTTGAAACCCAAGTTTCATATCTTGAATAGTTTGTTTATTCAGTTTTATTTCTTTTAGAAATTCATAGTTTCCTCTAAAATTTAGAAGACTTGGGATTGCTTTCATGCAGTATTAAGTGCTAAGTGAGCACTCTGATTTCTTCCTTGGTGTCTTTGCCTCCCTTCCATCCTATACTGTATAGACCTTGCGTGTCTCTGGAACAGCAGTTCTCAACCTGTGGGTCATGAACTTATTAAAGGGTTTCGGCATTAGGAAGGTTGAGAACCACTGCTCTAGTCCCACCTTTGTGAAGGATACACCCTTCCTAACATCATTGCCAAGAGTCACTTGGTTCCCCTGAGAAGTTTTATTGGGTTTGTGATTTAAAGCCTTTAAAAATTCTATCTTGTCTTATTTGTTTGTTTGTTTGTTTGTTTGTTTGTTTGTTTTTTCAGTTTTTGTCTGGGGCTGGGTTTGAACCCACCACCTCTGGTATATGGGGCCAGCTCCTATCTTGTCTTATCTGGAGTCTAGATGCATTTGGCTTTTTCACCCCTCATTGTTGAAAATATCTGAAGTCTTTCTGTTCTTTTTTATTTCTGGGTAAAAAAACCAGTCATTTTCCTAAGTGCAGCTTTTTCTTATTATTTCTTGCCAAATTCCACATATAACAGCCAGCACCCACAGTTCATGTTTTGTTTCTAACCTCTTCTCTCTGCTCTAGGACCAGTAGGCACATGATCTGCCTTTTGAGTCACTTCAGATGGCCCATGTTCCAAATGTCTTGCCTCTGTATAGCACGGACAGCCAGCCTCCCAGCCTGTCGATGCTACCGCCAGCTAAGCCAATGCCATTTTCAGTACGAGTTTTTGTACTAGTCAGGAAAGGCAAAATGCTGAAACAAACAGCCTCAAATCTCAATGGCTTACTGCCATAAAGGGTTCTTTTTTGCTCATGCAAAGTTCCACAGGGATTTTCACACTTAGGAAACTCTCCTGGCTGTCCTTCTCTAGCTGCTAATACTAGACTTCTTCCAGCGTGTAACACCAATAGCATGTGGCCGCCAAAGTTGCTGCAAACAGGGAAAAGAAGGAAGATTGTGTTGTTGTTTTTAAATAGAGTATCAATTTATAGATAAATTCTACATTCAATTTTAAATCTATATCTACTAACTTTCTCTTTATTTATATTTCTACTTATAGTGTTCTTACTTAAAGTATATATAAACATGATGTGTTTTTATAATAAAATCTTATATTTGGCTAAAATTTATTTCAAAAGAATGGGGGAGATGAAGGGATTTCTTATTTTCCAAATGATTAGTCAATTGCCCCAAGACTATACAGACTGTATCTTATTTTATTGTTCTTTATGTGAATCTTTAGGTTATACTAAGTTCTTAATTATAGTTGTGTTTGTTTCTGTGTTTGCTGTTATATTTCTGGTCTTTGTTATCTGTCTAGCCCAACACCAGGGTCATGGTGTTTTAATTATTAGATCTTAATAGTTAGCAAGGTATTTCCTTTATTTATTTAATAAAAAAAAACTCTTTTAGTCTTTAAGATAAATATTAAAATACTTTGGGAAAAATTACAAATGTCCCTTAGAAATTGGATTGAAAGAATTTTAAATTCATGAGTTAATTTGAGAAAAACCAATCTCTTTACATAGTAATTCTTTCTAAAGAGCAATCTGCTACATTCTAACTTTTTCAGCTCTTCTTCTGTGCTTTTTTCAGGGAAGGACCATAGTTTTAATTTTTATATATACCGTCCATTTTCATTATGGCTATTCTTCAGTATAACATATATATACATATTTTGTTGCCACATAGTTTAAAAACTTTTAATGCTATTACAGATTATTTCCAACTTATAGAATTGCTATATATTCTTGTACTTTATTCCATAGTTGGACATATTGATAAACTCTCTTATTAATTTTCATTAGACTTATTAGTTTTTCTAGTTGACTCTGTTGGTTTTTCCAACAGATAGACAATTATATCACCTCCAAATAGCAATAGTTCATCTCTTAATTTTCAGTACTCATTCCTATTATTCTTTCTCCTTGTATTTAGAAAGGTACAAATAATAGATGCTCAGTTGATCCTATGATGTTCCGCACATTATTTCATAAAATGTGTTCAATGGTAGTCCATGCCTGTGGATGTTAATGGTAAAAGCTTCCATGGTCAAATTGTTTAGGGTCAAAGATTTAAAGTTTTGTTTACTATAGCCATTTCAAGAGTTTTATAATGTATTCCACTATTCTGAATAGGTATTGTACTCAAAAATAAGAATGTAGTATGCATTTTTTTAAAAATTTTTAAAAAAATCACAGAACCCTTTTATACTCCCAAATTTAGAGAGAAAAGTGGAGGTGGGGATGCAGAGGCAGGTGTGCAGACATCACGTTCACAGAGCTCTTACTCAGCATTCCCTCTGGAACCCTATTCTGGTGTTTTACTTTCTGGCTAATATTGGTTTGACATATTCTGTGTCTTGTAATGGAACTATCATTCTATCCCCTGTTAACCAAGAGCTTTTATCAGTTATTAATCTTGATTTTTATCAAATGAACATCTATCAAGTTCATTATGTGGTTTTTCTCTTTTGACCTACTAATATTCACTTCCCAACAGCAAATCATCCTTTTATTTTTAGAGTTGACTTTCCCTTGGCTATATGCTTTTGATATCTGGATTCAATTTGTTTTATTTTTTACATTTATATTGCCATTTATTAAATGGACTTACCTATCTGATCACAGGTAATGGACTTATGCATGGAGGAAAGAGGAGGACTCCTGTTCTCCTTGGGAAATTTGATCTCAATAGGAAAAGGGAAGAGGTGTATCAGTAAACCCACTCCCTCTCTCCAGGCTGGACCAAGTTAGGGATGTTTATAGTAACAGAGCATTTTCTTCCTGGGAGACAACACTAAGAATAGGAAGAAACGTTCCTTCTTCTTCACTATGGCTGGTTTCAGGTTTGACAGTAGAACACTAGAACTGAGTCTGTGTTTTTTTTGCACAGTAAGGAAAGCATTTTCAGGTAGAAGACAACTCAAAGTCTCAATATTGGGCCCAGGGTAAGAGTACATTGGAAGCCCACTCACCATATACCTTCTATTCAAACACTGGAAGTCAAGCTAACACATTATTAAATCATGTACTTTTCACCATGATAAATGTACCTTCATTCATGATGACCTAGAAAGGCAGGTTAGAATTTAGATTTGAACTAAATATGGACTTCCTGGGTTTTGGCATCAAATGTAACAGTCAAAAAGATTTGGTTTCAGGACCATGACCTGTGGCCCAACATGGCTTTCCTCACACCTGTGGGACTCATGACATGAGTCTGTATTTGGACTTCCCAGCAGGTATGTCCTAGCTCAGCTCATTCTGGTCACAGCCCCCTCTTGGCCACCTCTTGGGCCTGGTGGTGTGTGGGCTTAGTGATGCCTGGGTAGAGAACCAGAACCTGGAGCATGGTCTACAAAGGGCAAAGTGGGTTCTGAGATAGGGACATGTCCTCTTGGGGAGGGATATGGCTAGAGGAGGGCTGGGGAGCCTTCTAAAGCTTGAGGTTCAGAGCAGTGGCCTGTCCTGGGTTTGAGGATGACCCTGCTTAGGGGTTAGGGCAGAACTAGAGAACAGACGGTGACGAGTGCACTCTGTTTATTCTTCAGCATCACAACACAACAGCAGGGCTGGACTGAGTGAGTCTCCAGCTAAAGATTCCAATGAAAGGAATCTACTGAGAAATTGCAAATAATACAGGTCTCAAATATCTTACAAGGGTATAAGTGAATCTTTCTAAGAGTAGAATATAAACATCTTAACACAATAACTAAGAGAATGACATACAGGCTATGTTAACCAGTTGGATGAAAGTATTTCAAATTGTATATGAAAACACTGCACTGTACTCCATGATTGCATGAATGTGCACAGCTATCATTTGATAAAAAAACAAAAACAAAAACAAAAACAAAAAAGAGTCTCATCTTCCCCACTCTTGTGACCAAAAGTTCAGGATTTATCTTCATGGCCAAATGAAGAACAAGATCAAATAGTTCAAGGAGAAGAAAAGAAGAAAAGAAGTTTGTTAATTGCTGGCAAATAGGGAGGATGTCAGACTCACATCCTTAAGTACCATCATCCTGACTATAAGCAGAGATACAGAGCTTTAAAGGGGAGTTTTCAGCTGAAGGGTATTGCTGTTTAACCATCTTCAGTGAAGACAATCTTGTGGTTTCTGCCTAGACTTGTCAGTTGACCCATCTCCTGTGGTACAAAAAACAGTAATCCTTGCGTTACTGGTCTTAGGCAGGGATGCAGATTTTAGTTCCCTAAAACGGTGAGGAGATTTTAAAGAGACATCTCATAAAACACTTTGCTGTATTCTAGGCCTTTGTCTCTGTTGCACTCTGAAATGTGGGATACTCATTAAAATGGTAGGACCAAATATGAACACTTCTTTCCTTCTACAATCCCTCCTTTCCTCTCCCTCCTGCCTTCCCTCTCTTCTTCCATTCCTTCCTTCTTCCCTCCCTCTGTCTCTTTCTTCCTTCTTTCCTTCCTTCCTTTTATTTCATCCTTGGCCCCCTCTTCAGGTTGACAGAACTGATTTATGGACGATATGAATTCAAATGGACAGGAAGTTCTAGTTCTGTCTTATTAGCTGTGTGATTTTAGAAACCATCTCTTTTCCCACAGCCTCAGTTTCCTCATTTGCTAAATGAGAAGTTGCCACTACACATTTTATAATATCACCAACAGACATTTTAATAGGGAACAATGCTAATTCTGGAAATAGGATTCCTTAATTCTACTCTTTTCATTTTCTTTCTCCTATAAAAAATTATGTTCTGAGAAAGAAAGACATCAGTGGACATTGTAAATACTGGACTTCCCACAGTGACAGTCTTCTATTCTTTGTGGTACAAATGGGAAGAGTTGTGGGACATACACTATCTCCAATCTGAAAACAGCTATCATCCTTGCCTTCAATTTTAAGCCAGGGATAAAAAGAATGTCAGACTAATTCCCCGATCAGAGAATTTGTTGTTTATTAGGTTATTTTTAAACATTTCTTCTTTCATTCTTTTTCTTTATCCTATTTTTAAATGCACCATCTTCTGTAGGTGTGGAAAGGTGACAGAGAGTACAGACTCAGCGAATGCCAGAGCTGGACCATCTATAGACAAATAAAAGCTCTTGCCTCCTTTATCACTTGGAATTCAATACAAAATCCTCAATTCTATACAATTTTCTCTTGTATAGAAATGAGATGCATTATAGACCCAGAAATTTATATCCATTGAAGAGCAATTGCCATCTGCCTTGTCTCATCTCTACTGTCTGAGAGTAAATTCCCTGAGTGCAGAGGCTGGTGTTAGGTGCATCTGGCATCCTACCCAGGACCTGTGCTGGTGGCCTGGGGCAATCACTGCTGAATGGCTAAGAGGTGGAAGCCTGCCAATGTAGGCCCTGGCTTTCCCTCACCTCTCAGTTAGCTGGAACATTATTAATCTTTTCATGTACTTATTTAGGGGAGAAGAACCTTCTTTCTATCCTCTTACATTCTGTGCCTGGGTCTAAGAATTAAATGGACACAAGACAGATTAATAAGGGAAAAGCGTAGAAATTTTATTCAATATTTTACATGTACATAGGAGCCTCCAAAAGAAAAATTAAGACCTCAAGTAGCTGTTAGTCCCTCACCCCAATGTATATATACCTTTATACACAAAGAATGATAAATTGTGGGGCTATGACATGACAAAGGGACTGGGATTAAGGGCAGTAAATTGTGGGATGGTGACTAGGAAATACATGGGGGAAACTAATGGAAGATAAGGGTTATTTCAGTAGGTTTGTTTTTACAGGTCCATTTTGTTGTTGACTCCCAGTCTTTGGTGATAAGAATGTCCTCCTATTCCTGGTATAGGAGGGTACCTTTCTCATGGGAAATTTTATGAACTACTTTTAGTTAGAAAGGGAAGTCAGGGAGGCTTTCCTATAGCTGGTGTTTCTCAAGTGCCTTTGGCTCAAGATAATCAATAAGCCAAAGTGTCAGATTTGGGGGTGGCATGTTCGGAATCCCTTCACTTACCAAGGGGGTTGCTCCACCAAGTATGTTTTGGGGAGATAGGCATTGTGGTAACAACCCAGGGGGCTGAACACCCCAGACCAATGTGGTGGACCAGGCCTGGGAATGTGTAGGGCACTCTTACATTGTCATCAAAACCCTGCAGTCTCCTGTGAGACTGGGCACTGGTGGGGACCCACAGGACCTGTGAGGGAATAACAATGATCTTCTGTAGATGTGGAGAAGGTGACAGAGTACCGACTCAGCAAATGCTAGAGCTGGACATCTATAGACAAATAACAGCTCTTGCCTCCTTTACCACTTGGAAATCAATAAAAAAATCCCCAGTTTTATTCTGAAAAGAGATTATATCTGAAAAGGATCTACTGTCATAAACACAACTTCTACTTTGCCAGTGAGATCTGAGCTTGCATCTTGCCTGTGCTTTTGCTAACTACTTGTATAATCCTGGGAAAGTTAGTTCATCTTTCTGAATCTCAGTTTCCTCATTTGTAAAACAGGGATAGGAGGATTCTTGTGAGAATCAAGATACATTTAAAGCATCTACCTCAATGTTTGAGATAATAGAAGATTATCCATTAAAGTCCCTTTTAAGTCTAAGAGAAAGCTTGAATCTCCAGGATTCTGAGACAATAAGAATTCCCCATAGACGGTGGTTCTTTACAGCTTCCAAAATGTTCTCACTTGCTGGACTTCACAACAGCCCTGTGCTGAGAGCTGCCATGAGTTCAGAGTTCGAGACTTCCCTCGAATTCTACAACAAATAAGGATCAGAACAACAAGATCTAGAACCAGATGTAGAACCAGATTTTCTGACCACTGCCTGGTCCCCATCAGTCCCTGAAGGTCATAATGGTCAGACTGAATTTGGGATTTAATATTAGCCTGTGCTAATTCAGCTTTAGATTTGAAAAAAAAATGTTCTGTTGCTCAAGATGACAATAGAAGCCTATAAAAACCAGCTGGCCAAATTAAAAAAAAATTAAATTTGTGCTTCATTACTACTATTTTGGGTTATTAATTCTATAGGGATTGTTTATTCCATCCAGTTGACCCTCAAAATGCTTCTATGGTAGGAATTTTTAGAATTTGTCTGGGCTCCCCTCATTAATTCCTTAGAGCTGAGGTGGAGAAGCCCCATACTCAGTTCCATCTCACCTGGTTATACACATAAACAAGTTTAACAGCCACATGTTCTAAGGAGTCCATCTCATTTATTCTCAGCAAACACAGTTATATCTGCATCTGAAAGAAACTCCCTGGTTCACAAGTTGCAGGCATTCAGGTCGTTGGTATTGGAAGGAACTTGGGAAATCATCTATCTCATTTTCCAGTTGAGGATGGGAACTGAAGAGGGGATGTGACTTTGTTAAGGACTCAAAGCTGTAAGAACCCAGAATTCCTGATTCCTATTTCTTTGGTATTTCCTCCACAACATACTGTGATGTCCTCTGAGATCTTAAGAAACAATGAATATTAAAAAAATAGGGCTGAGGAACCAAAGAAAACTTTTGAGAAATGCCTAAGTGCTGGGGCCAGGTAGGGACAAGGGTGGGGAGGGAAGGACGGTAAGCTTGTCAGCAGTTGGCATGCTGACCTCAGGTGTCAGGAAAGAGATGAAGGCTACTTCTTGAAAGAACAGGTGTCCAAAATCCTGCAAACGACGGGGAAGGGAAGTTAGCTATTTTTTTCTTCTTACTAATGGTTAGTGAATTTTTTAAGAAAAATACCATGAAAAACTCTTTCCCTTCAATGTGAGTTTGTCCAGGGCCAGGATCTTGTTGTGTTCTCAGTGTAGAGCAGCACACGGCACACTCAAGAACTCAGGACTGGGTGCAGGATCTGCACAATTGTAATTCATGATGGCCTCTGATGTTCCTCTACAGAAAATGACAGTTTATATTAATGTGATTAAATAAGCCAAAATGTTTTATAGCCGTACGCATTTATTTGACTAATTTACAGCCTGTGGCTTCTCTGTTGATTATTTAATCTCCTATTGTAAATACCCCAGCCAAGATGGTTCAAAACAGTTATGAAGTACAACAATTTTACAGTAACCCAATTTTGAAATTAAATCATATTGATTTTTACTTGAATGTTAAAACAACCCTGCTAATGACGTGGGTGGTTATGATCTCTGTGCCCCTGAATGTGCCAGTTCCTTTGCTCATAATTACTATTTCTCTGTTCATCCCATCCCAGCCCCTCGCTTGAAAAGTTCACCCTACTCTTCCTAAGATATTTGCTTTCTCTGTTCCGCTTCTACTGTACACTATATTACTTTGTTGAAATACTTACATCACATATTATTTTTATTATTTGCTTTAGTTTTGCTTATCAAGTGATTGGAAGCTCTTTGGGGGTGTGTCACTTAGCTGCACGTTACCTGAGCTGCAGTCCCAGTCCATAGCATGATTCTTGATCAGAGTAGGGATGTCATCACATCTCACAGACTTAGTGAATGAATTCAGAGTAAAGCTGGCTGGTTTTCCTTTTTCTTCCCATGATGTAGTGAAATGAGCACTAACACAGGAGTCCTAAATCTGGTTTGGTCTTCACAGTTTATGCCTGTGGTTTAAGAAAAGAGCATTTTCTGTCAAACTGACTAGTTTTTTTAGTTTCAGAGAACAGAATATTCTCTACCTGGTCCAAGAAAATGAGATATATTATTACAACACAACAGTGGAGGCAGGGTATAAAACCATGTTCTTAGCTACCTCTCCTCTCTACCACACAGTATCATAGGAAGTTAGGAACAAACAGAATTTGCTTTGTGTTTCTGGGAACAACTCCAAAAAACATACCACTGGACTGAACCACCAAAGGTCAGCCAGCTCCAGAATCATACTCTTTTGCTAACCCCTGCACCAGTAAAGCAAATACATTGGTCCTTGCCAAATGTATGCAGATGGTGGAATAGAAACCATATTCTTGACTGCATTAATGCAGACTCAAAGTGTTTTTACCTTTTCAGACTATGGTAGATTGCCATGGGACTCGCATAAGGCAATCCATGGTATCCACCACTCAAAATCTCAGATTCCTTATGAGCATGGTGATGGTGGTGGTGATGATGGTGGTAATGATGGTGGTGGTGGTGATGGTGGTGGTGGTGGATGATGGTGGTGGTGATGATAGTGGTGGTGGTGATGGTGGTGGTGATGATGGTGGTGGTGATGATGGTGGTGGTGATGATAGTGGTGGTGATATGGCAGTGGTGATGATGGTGGTGGTGATGGTGGTGATGATGATAGTGGTGGTGATTGTGGTGGTAGTAGTGGTGGTGGTGGTGATGATGGTGGTGGTGATGGTGGTGGTGGTGACGATGGTGGTGGTGATGATAGTGGTGGTGATGGTGGTGGTGGTGATGGTGGTGGTGGTGACGATGGTGGTGGTGATGATAGTGGTGGTGATGGTGGTGGTAGTAGTGGTGGTGGTGGTGATGATGGTGGTGGTGATGATGGTGGTGGTGATGGTGGTGATGATGATAGTGGTGGTGATGATGATGGTGGTGGTGATGATAGTGGTGGTGATATGGCAGTGGTGATGATGGTGGTGGTGATGGTGGTGGTAGTAGTGGTGGTGGTGGTGATGATGGTGGTGGTGATGGTGGTGATGATGATAGTGGTGGTGATGGTGGTGGTGGTGATGGCAGCAGTGGTGATGAGGGCAATGATGGTCAATTCCCATTTAAGCACTTAGCATGGAGCATGTGCTCTTTGACTCATCTTTACCCACTTTATCCTCCTTCTCAAATGCTCATATTATTATAATTTTCATTTTAGAGATGTGGAAACTGGGGTGCAAAGCAGTTATGTAATTTTCCCAAAGTCACCATGCTATTAGCAGTGGAGGCAGAGTATAAACCTGTGTTCTTAGCTACCTCTCTTCCCTACCACACAGGATCTTTGAATCCTTCAAATGAGAACATGCATGTGACTTGCTTTGTCACCTATGAAACACATGCAAATGTTCTTAATATTCTTCTTAATCATATAGTGACTCAACTTCATTTAGCTCCTTTCATAACTCACATTATTTTAAAAAAAAACACCAGTTGAATAGATGGCAGGTCTTCTACTAGCACAGAGATCCAAAGAGCTGAGAGGGGAGAATCATTATTCCCATTTCAGAGAGGAAGTGGGGTTAGCCCTGGAGACCTGACTCTCCAATACTCAAGCCTGCTTCCTCTACCACATTGCACATTGAGAAATGATCACAGAGACTCCAAAAATAAAACACAGGAGTCACAGATCCGTTGTTCCCCATTCTTTTCCCTCCAAGGCTTTGTGTAGGCCTCTCGCTGTCACAGCCAGATGCAAGTTTCTGTTGGTTGTATTCGACTTAGAAATAGTAATTTTAAAAGTTGAATTGTTTGGCAAAGGCAGGGGAGATATGGACATGCATTTCAGTTTTTGGAGATCAATGGTGTGATGAAACCCACATAAAAGAATCACATTTTGTAGAAATATTAACAAAAGCTTTTGGGCACAAATTAAACCCTATACAATAATATAGTAGAGATTTTAAAATTGAATACTGTCATTGTTACAAGAGTACAGTTCCTGCACACAAAATCAGATATAGTGGGATATTTTCAATTAAAATGAGGACTAAAGAATATAGTTTGAATGCACTGCTTTGAAAAAAAGTGCCAAATAGATAACAATTCATACCAATAATTGATATAAGAAATAAAACATTAAATATATAGTTTAAAGCATCAAGATGACATGTAATAATTTTAAGGCTTTTTATTAAAAATGGTTTTAATTTTGACCCTGTCTTTAAAAGCTTCAACTTTAAACTATATAATACATTAGTATGCTTAGGATTGAAAAATAAAATATGCTTAATGACTCATACACTGTAGCAACAGCCAAAGTGTAAGGAATTAACATGAAAATTTTAACCAATTACAGATTTTTCTCCCTGCCCCTGTGGCATCAAATACTTGCTGAAATCATTTTCTGTTACTGTACTTCTGGTTCAGGAAATGTGTCTGCTCATGCATTCCAGCAAGACATTACAGAGTCCTTGGGTGATGGCTGGCATCTCCCCATGGGGAATCCAGATGTACCTTTTACCCAGATCAGAGGGTTTATACTCATTTGTTTGTTGTGTGTTTAGCAGCAGAACCAATTTTGTTCTCCAAGAAGAAATCTTCCCAAGGGACTCAGGACTGGGCTGATGGGTGACAGCCCTGGAAGATGGTGGGTCGGACTCACACTGAGGTTTGTGCATTTTCTCTGTGACTTGTTAACTCTATGACCCTTAGCAGGAGAGTCACTCCTCTGGGACTCCCAACTTCCTCATCTCTGTACTCATTGTGTGATTTTAAGAATATCCCATAAATGAGTTGAAGCATGCCTTCTTCACCTGTGCCATTAGACATGCACCCTTGTTCTTCTCTCACAAGGCTGCTGTGAGGAGGTGGGGTAAGGCGGCTAAGCTTCTAGCACAGTGCCTGGCACATGTGTCTAAGAATAAGCCTGTAGGCTGCCTACTTTCTCCTTTTTCCCTGATGGTGCTCATTCTAATCTTTCATAGTTTGGCCAGTTTGTGTTAAACTCTAAATGCTCTGATTTGACCTTCCCGTAATTAGCTCACTCTGCTGAGACTTCCACAAGCGTACAGAACACTTGTGGTTTTGGCTTCAGCATTATGAATGACCCCATCTTTGGCCATCCTTGCCCCAATTTTTCTGAGTCTTAATGAGATTGCAAAACCAAGAGTTCTTGGGCAGCAGGCAGGCATCTGTTCCACATGCAGTGACAGGGTTCTATCTCCGGGGCATTTAAATCTCACAGGAACACACTTAGAGCTATTCAGACAAGAGCCTTTCCACTAAATTCCTATTAGTACTTCAGTAGTGGTTGTTCAGAGGTGGCCCCAGTAACCTGCACTCAGAGTGACATACCTGAATCAGGCCTCCAGCTCTCCGGAGCTCTGAGCCTGACCATAGGCGGGGAGAACACAGTTTCTCACAGCCAGGCCTTTCTCTCCCACCTGGCAAGAACACCCCTGGGAGATCAGTTGGGGGTGAAAACTGCCTCTAGGATTCTGAACCTGATCACCCTCCTCTAGTGACTGTTATCATTCCTAGAAAAATTTCTCTCCACCTGCCAGTCCTTCTAGCTTTATTTTCTTTTGCACAGAAAAACCCTTGCCTGATTTCCTAGCTTTATTAACCTCTCCCTCAGAAGAACCTTTCTCTCCTATTACAAGTACCACATCTTTCTCAAAATAAAACTTCTGATGGTACACTGCCACATAATCATTGGAATATTTTCATTATATCTTTAATTATTATTAAATTTTTAAAAATGAGCAGGCCCTGGGTGGCACCTGTGGCTCAAAGGAGTAGGACGCCGGCCCCATATGCTGGAGGTGGCGGGTTCAAACCCAGCTCTGGTCAAAAACTGCAAAAAAAAAAGAAAGCAGGCCCCAGACCACAGAACCAGTGTGAAGCAGTGGGACTCTGTCCATTCTTAGAAGCATCCAGTTATATTTCCACCCTCTGCTCAGCCCCTTCCCCCAGGTAAATATTAGTTATGCAGAACATCTTCTTCTTCTTCTTCTTCTTCTTCTTTTTCTTCATAGGAAGTGCCAATGCTCCTCTCTTACAAAATGGAAACTGCCTCTCTGTCCAAGCTGACTCGTGATGTCATTCCTGGCAGTCGGAGGCGGTCAGGGGAACATCAATTTTCTTGAGTGGATGTGTTTCAGAGTCACTTTAGAAAAAAGGCTTGTTATGGTTTCTGCTGTCATAGAAAACACACAACCTTTGCTATGACAATTTCTAAAAACATCCATATATTTACGCTGAAATATTAACTCCTCAATAGCTTGTTTAAAATCAGTAATTAAAATACCAATGTGAAAGTGGAAGGGTCACTCCAGTGTCTGTGGTCTCTTCCCACGGGGACCATCTATCAGTAATTACCAATCATCATTGGCCTGTGAAGCAATAATTCATTTTCTTATTATTTATTTTCCCAAAGGATAAAAAGTCACACACACAAATTTACACAACAAATACCAGAAGAACAGATCAGAAAATACATAGAAAAGACAACTTGGCTGATTCAGAATAAAGCAGCAGGTTCTAAGAGTGATTTGTGAGTAGGTTTCTAGAATCCACACCATGGATTTACCATCTCCAACCCCCATTTGCCCTTGTGTCCCTCTCCCCAGAGGGATGGAGCAGAAACATTTTCTCAGACTCCTTCCCAGTTAGAGATAGCCTCATAACCCAGCTCTGACCAGTGAGATGTATTTTGTTGTTGTAGTTGTAGTTGTCATTGTTGTTTAGGAGGCCTGTGCCAGGTTCGAACCTGCCAGACCTGGTGTATGTGGGTGGTGTCCTAACCACTGAACATGGGTGCCAAGCCTAGTGAGGTGCGTTTTGCTAGGACTTTCTGTTTCTTTAACTGAGGCTATTTTCAGCATGTTCATAACTGCTCACTGAAGCGTTTTTTTTACCATGTTTTAAAATCTTTCTCGGGTATTACTCACAAGTCTATCTCAATGTCTGCATCTATTGATTTTTTTTTTCATCCATTTTGAGATTCCTGGTTCTTGGTAAGATAAGTGATTTTTGATTGAATTCTGGACATCTTAGTATTATGTTATAAGATCCCGGATCATATGTAAATCTATTTAAGCTGTCTTTTTTTTTTTTTTTTTTTTTTGGTAAACACCAGTGCGACAGGAGAACAAGGGGAGAATGAAGTTCCCCACTCATCTTCTGTTGTCTCCTGAAGTGGGGAAGAGGGTTCCTGTCTCTTGATGGGCAGGGGTGGGAGTTCCAGCTCCTAGTGTGACCTTTCTGGTGGGCAGGGATGGGTGCTCATTAATAACTGATGGGGATGAAAGTTGTGGCCCCTGCTCAGTCTTCTCTGACACTTCGACTTAATGACCAGTAAATATATTTTCTCTTCCTATGATTTTCTTATAACATTTTTTTCTCTAGGTTCCATTAGTGTAAGAATACAGTAGATAATACATAAAATATAAAAATATGTGTTAATCAACTGTTTATGTTATTGGTAAGGTTGTTAGTAGTTAAGCAGCAGTTAAATTTGGGGGAAGAAAAGTACATACACATACACACTGTCTTATGTATAGTAGAAATAATTATATTTTTATAACCTATAAAATTCTATGAATAAAAGGTTTTTTACTCATAATACTGGATTTATAAGGCTTGTTTGTATTTATTTTTAGATAGCCTTTGATGACTTACTGTGTTTTGAACCAAAACAATGTATGGAAGACAAACATGCAAAAAAATGCACAGTTCTGCAAAACTCAAAGATGACTCTTTGATATTGAACTTATGGACAAATAAAGATATTTGTGGTAAGGACAACAGCAAGAGAAAAGGAAACAGAAGATGAGATTCCAGGGATAATCACTGCTTACTGATTAATCAGTTTATGTAACAAATGAACTTTGTGCCTAGGCTGTGAACATTGGCAGGCAGGTAGTGAAATGTCAAGTGGAACCTAACAGTATATTGTCCTAATTTGTAGGCATGTTGGCTAATGATTTAGGACTCTTTTTCATTAGAGTAGAGTTCTTAGTTCCCATCAGGATACGTGTATTAGGTAGACACTAGATCTGAGAACTGGGCTGTCTCCAGGAATGTGTGATCAGTTGGTGGTGCTGTTGAGGAAGGCAGGGCAGGCAAACTTTGCTTGTGGGGTGGTGATTCTTGTTCTGCCACTTACTAACTGGGTGACTGACTGGGAAAATCCCTTAACTTTTCTTGGTTTCAGCTTACTCACTTATAGTAACCTTGGGATAGGTGATCTGTGAGCTATCTTCCATTGTGATGATAACCATACATGGATGGCCACACTGGAAATTGCATTTCCTGCATGGCTGGTGAACGTGCTAATTGGACACTTACGTTTTACCTCTTGAGTACAAAAGTCCTCCAGAGTCAACTGGATCAGCTCTCTCAGGTTATGACTCTTTTTACTTTAAGATAACACTAGGACTTTAAAATGGAGAAAAGAATAGTTCTGTGCTATTGAGGATATGTCTGGAAATGATTTTAATTTTCTTTAACTTTCTGGATAATTCTCATTCACTGCAGTCACCACTCTTTTCCCCTTCTCTTGTTATACAGAAGGAAATGTGAACTTTATGCTCCACTGTGAATCTTCCATAAAAAAAGTCAAATTTGGGACATTTCTTCCTTTTTCTGATGGCTAACCAGAGGTGCTGGCATCACTGTAAAATGTAAGGAAAACTTTCTTGGAAAATAATTTAGTGTTTAGTCTTAAATGCATTCATGTCTTTTGACCCTGTAAGTCCTCATCTGTTAATCTATTGTAAAGACATAGCAATTAATGCTGATAAAGCCATGCACAAATATGCATATCATAGCATTGTTCACATAGCTGTTAGAGATGTCTTTAACATCTAGCTGTAAGGAAATGGCTGAAAAAAATTGCAAATAAGAGATATACTTATAATGGAACAAGGGACGGTAACTATGTCAAACAGATATGCTACCGATTAGTGTAAATTTAGGTAATATGCCATATGCTTTATAATAATCTCACTAAATATTCACAGAAACCTGAGGCAAGTTACATAATTCCCATTTTATAGCTGAGGAAACTGAAGTTTAGAAAAGTCAAGTAACTTGTTTATAGAGCTAGGAAGTGGCAGAGCTGGGATTTGAACCTGGCTCCCTCTTACACAATTGTTATTAGGCCTAGGGGGCCCAGGCCTGGCAGCCTCACAAGGCTTTTGGGTATTCACTCAGTGCAGTCTCTCCACTGTCCTGGTTACCCCCTTTGGTGACTGGAGGCTGGAGATATGCAATCTACCTGGGGCCCTACAGTTCAGTGAGACAGAGCCCAGGGAGCCCAGCTGGCATGCTCTGAGTCCCTATGGCTGCGCAGATGAGTGGAGAGAGACCTGAGGGCAACAGAGACGCAGCACACAGATTCAGGAGACACAAGCTGAGGAAGGCACGAGAGCAGTGCTGTGAGGATGGACAGGAAGCTGCTGTGGGACTTGCACTCAGGAACGGTCATGCTGGGGGAAGGGCAGATGCAAGTCAAACACAGGTGCTAAGTTCCCCTGAGGAAAATAGGGAGAGTAACCTCAGCCCATCCCTATTGCTGAGGGAAATTTTGTTTTCTCTCTTTCTCAAATGTATGCAGTTCTTTTTAACGGCTAAATAAGTCTCTGGGCAGTCTCAGCTCAGGAGTTTCCTGGGAACCATCTCTTTGAAATGGGCTTGTCTGAGGACATAACAGACCTCTCTCCAGTTTCCTGGGAGGACAAAGGCCTAACGTTGTCACTTGACTCCAAGTTGCCAAACCTATGTAGGCTGACAGGTTCTAGCCACTTAGCTGCAGAGAGGAGTGAGCTTCTGTCTCTGTGGACCCGGTAGCCTGAATGCAGCCGCCCGGTATAATGCTTATTCTGGTGTCCCATGCTTTGCTTTCTTTTCTAAAAAAGAGCTTTGGTTGTTTCCTATAAATTATTTTAAAACATTCTAAAAATTAATAACTGAAAAACCTAAGGGGATGTGAGAGAACTTCTGTCTCTCTGCAGAAATGCCTTTGAATTGGAAGCCCTACTGAACAGCCGGGAGGGATTGCTGGGCACTCTTGGCACCCCCTGCCCCCTGCCACCAGACTCTAAATCCTCCAAATGGGAAGAAAGTTTCCTCTGGCTTTTCTCTAAAGAGCAACGACCTTCTTTTCCCAAGGAGAGATCCAGTGACTGATTCTATGAGCACAGCAGGAACAAATTGCTGTTCTTTGGAAAGCTGTTGGTCTTCAAGGATAGCTTGGGAAAGGACCGTTCCAGCTTTAACACTTCAGCCAGAGTGCCTTGCAGTCCCTCCTTCATTCCTTTCTTCTTTTTTTAACATCTGCATGTGGCTGCAATAAAAGTGTGCTGGGTCGTTGGGCGCTGGGAGGAGAGGAAGAGGCTGACTGCTGTAATTGGGCTGTTACTGCCTGCCTCTTCGGCACACATTAGCTGAATAAAACATGCAGTCAATAAAACACAACAAAACAATAAAACCGAGCCCTTTGCTGCTCTCCTATTGGGTGTTATGCAACCTAGAAACCTGTGGCCATAAAAAGGAGAATGAGGAAAACTTTACACTCGGAAGAACAAAGATGCAAAGGCACTAGGTTGAAAATAGTGCTAGCTGGGCTCCAGTTGTATTCACTGGGCACCTGGAAGCAGTTAGCTCTGAAGGCTGGGCAGGCTCAGCTCACAGGCCCTCCATGAGGTCTTGTTAGGAACATGGAGAGAAACATGCTTTTCATTAGCAAAGTCATTGATCCTATCTGCAAAGATACATTTCTTTTAAATGATAAATGTATTAGCCATGGGCAGAAAGATCATTTGCAGCCCTTCCCCTTTGTGGGGGGAAAACCCACAGTTTGGAACTGCCATGGAGTGTACCTCTAGCCTGTCGTTTAAGACAGTGCTTTCTTTTGACCAGTGGAAAATTGCAAATCAAACCTCAACACTTTCCTAGTCCCTGTGAGACCAAAAGAAAATGGGAAGTTTTTATTGTTGGTGCCTTGTTAGGGCTTGTTAAGTAGGCCAATGCAATTTACCTATTTTAGGTTTTAGAAACATTTATTCTTCCCACAAGAGGTATTTTCAATACCTTTAGGACTAAGATCATAGCCACAAACAATTCATTACAACTTTTTTTTTTCCCCTTGGCTTAATTTTAAAGCAAAGATTGTTGTTGATAATGATGATGACTGATGGTAGGGCTCCCACCTGGAGCCTCAGCTATGCCCATCCCCGGACTTAGGGGATGTGGGACAGTCTGCCAGGGGCTGAGGCACTGGAGGATTGAGGACTCCCACTCCCACCCCCCAAGACACAACTCACCCTAATGGAAGAGAATCAGATTTCAGGGAAGAGAATACTTCTGGCCAAGTAACAAAGACTGAGTCATCCATGAGGAAGAGCCATTCTGAGTCGAGTCTGCTGTATTTTTACTGAGATTTGTCTCCCAGCTTAGCTTCAGCTGGGTTCATGTCTGAGTGATATGGTGAATGAAGAGAACGGTCTGCACTGAAAGTGATGTTTCCATAAAAAGTCATCAAGACATTGGGACAAGAACAGATTTGAGGGTGCAGAATAAAGGGGTGGCAGGGCTCCCCGATAGTTGCTGGGTGCACTCTGGGGAAGCTCAGCAGAGAGGGCTGTGGGAGGAATGGGAGAATAAAACTGCAGCTGGCATATGGTCACATACTGGTTTTTTTATGAGCACTTGGGAGAACCTTCCTAGCTCTTCTAAACTTGATTGGGCACGTCTGGGTGTATTTGTGGCATTTGCAGGGAGCAGGGTAGACTTTGCCAGAGTCCATGGTCCTGTTTAGCTGGGGTGTGGAGGTGGGGAGAGCAAGTAACCATGGCAACACTTTTTTTCCTTTTTAACATTGGTCTTGTTACGAGGTGTAAGCACTCTGAAAACAGCCCATATTTATATTTCACATGGTGTCAAAATTACTTGAGTTTGGATAGATAAATAGGTTATGGTAATGAACTTGTTCTGATGAATTTATTCCCTTGGTAAACTTTATGCTATTAAAATACTGTCTGCACATAGGTGTCTGATGTACCCTCAATCCCCAAGTGATTTTGAAAGCATAACTTCTCCATATGCCAGAGCTTCAGCACGTATGAGAAATGTCTCTGCTGCACAAGAAAGCCTGAGTATTTGTGCTGTCTCGTCACAGAGAGCGGCTGGTGCTGCATGCTGGGTTCCACTTCTCACACACAGAGTCACAGACCACACTTCCTACCTGTTACCTGATCCCTTAGTTTTCACCTTAAAATATCATCTGAAGAAACTTCCTGATTTTTCCCTGGTCCACTCTGAGTAAAAGAAAACACTGATGTCCTTGCACATGTCAGCGGAGGGTTCTTCAAGGCCATTTTTCCTTAGTGCTTGGAGAAACTGTTACCAAATGAACAAACCACTAAATAAGAACGGTTCTGCAGCGCAGAAAAGCAAGGAGAGTGTGACTTGTTGGCTAAATCTTTTATTCTTGAGATTCTAAATTCCTGAATCCCCAATCTACATTACATGATGTTGTGAGCCTTCTCTTTCATACAGTCTTAACTGTGTCATTTTTCATGTGCAAAAATTTTAGTTTTATCTGTAAACATTTTTCACTCACTTTCCCATCCGTTCATCCATCTACCCATCCATATGTGCTTTGTACCTTACTTCTATAATTGATGGACTACCCTAAACTGGTAGTTTAGAATTATATTCCTATTCTCTACTACTTTTTTTCCCTGACCAAGAATTCAAATCTGTGAACACAACTGGCAATATTGCTGGGTGAACTGTTGAAGGAAAATGAAATAGTTCCTTGGATCCTCCCTTTCTGGATTTAGAGAGAAGGGCTTGCATGCCACAGGCCCCTCCCATCTTTTGTTTCACACATCGTAGAACAAGCTTTCAATGGTGAAAGGACCACACTTGGTCATACCCCACTGTAGTTTACAGGAACATACATTAACAAATATAACCCACAAATAAGTTTAAGAGATCCCTTTATATCTAACGAGGAGTAGAGGGAATCAAGGCTCAGACACATTATTGGAGACCTCTGGAACAGAAAGCCATTCATTTATTAGACACTTGGCAGGTGCTGGGCATTGTACCCAGTGCCTTCAGGGTTGAGGGAGATGGGAACGATCCCTTCTCAGCACTTGCCCTGTGTTATTTCATTTAGTCCTCAGAAGCCAATGTGCCATCACAATTCCATTTCGCCATAGAGGAACCAAAGTTTAGAAAGATTAATTAAGCAATTTGCCCCTAAGTACACAGGCAATGGAAGAATAAGGTTTCAAACCTGGTCTGATAGACAAACTCTCCTAATACTATCAGACATCAAATGTCAATAGGCCCCTTTCAACTTAGAGAAAACTCCTATCTGTGTGAGAACAGACTTGCAGAAGAGGAGTTCCTGGGGGGAATTTGTCTGGACACAGCTCATCCTTGAATACATGAACTATGAAATTAGGGTCAGTCCTTATCAAGGTGTGAGTTCTGAACATCTGGTATCCCTGGGCTCGAGGCAATGAGAGCTGATTCTGAAGGGATGATGGCGGCTTCACCCAGTGAGGGTGGCCTGGACCAGTGCATCCTCAGGGGAGGCTGCAGTCTCTACTTGGGGCCATCTCCTCTGATCTTCCAGGCCAGGCCAGCTCTCCTTTATGTTCTTCTCAGCACCTGTAGTGTGCATCTTCTTTGTCTCACTTAGCACTTGTAGGTTTATTTGTGTATCACCATTTGTTTAATAACTGTCTTCCCTACTAAACTTTCTAGAGGCAAAGACCAGATTTTTCATATTAATTGCTGATCACTGCACAGGCACAGATATCACTGAGTAAAAGCTGAGTGGTTGTTAACAGTAATAGAACTTATAATATAGTGGAAACATAAATATGAATCCAATAATCACAATAACAATGTAAAAGTTTAGCAGTGACAGGGCTATAAAAGGGCTTCTGCTTCTGGCATTATGGTGAACCAGAAGCTTTGAAAGCCTGTGTTACTAAAATAACGGCTAAAGGTGGCATGAACAACTTTAAAGATTGGTAGACCTGGAGTACAACAAAGGAAACTGCTAAGAGCAAAACAAATTTTTAAAGCCAGATTGCTTGGAAAAGAAATTTCTATATAATTAATTGATCAAATTTTGTTGGTGTGAATTTCTTTGATTTTTCTCCACTTGTTTGAAAGATATACTTTAAAAAATTATGGTGATGGTTATGATTAATTTTTTTTGCTTCGTGTGTTTAAGGCTTTGTTACTTGGAACATTTACATTCACAGCTGTAAAATATTTCTGGTGTATCAATCTTTTCTTATTACTTTTCCTTCTTTAACTCTAATCATGGATCCTACCTTAAAATTTACTTTGATATTAGTACAGCTATATGTCAGCCTTTGGGAGTTGGTATTTTCATCGGTTTCTTTTACTTCCAATATTTCTGTATTTGTGTTTTCAAGGAGTGTTTCTTATAAGTAGCACATAATTGGATTAAAGAAATCCAGTCTGAAAAGCCAGTGAGATAAACTGAGACAGGAATTCACTTCCAATGAAACCATTTTTAGAAGAGTTTGATTAGAATGTTTAGTTCATTTACTAGACTTTTTTTTTTCCTGTGGCTACTCCAGCAAATACACCATGAAATCCTGATACAGTAAAGTATTATAGATATTAGTGCTTTAATCACTTTTCTGACAAGAGAAGGCCCACAGGACCCCATAAGTCTCACTGATGCTTCCTCATTCGAGGTAGCAGGTTTCCATTTACAGGCACTGTGAAGACTCTCTCCTTGGTTTTCAGCAGTTTTACTCTCATGTACCTAGGTTTCTTACTGTCTTGCTTTGTTTTAAAATTAATTTCCATAATTTAAAATGCTATTCTTGCATTTTAGTCTATGTATTTAAGTATAAATTATTCAGACAATATTCCCTTTCTGAACACAGTAGCAGTGTCAATACATTTTACCCACTAAGTACCCTCCTTCAGTTTCTTGTTATTGTTGCCTGGGTTCTAGGTTAACTTCTTTATTTTGATATAAAAATTATTTTTTATTATTGTTTTTAATTTCTAATTAAAATGTTAATTTCTATGTACTGTCCACTCTTATGTCCCCACCTTATCTTTCCCCCAAGTTTTCTTTTCTTTTCTTTTTCTTTTTTTTAATTGAATGGTAACCAAGTTTTCTTTAATAACTGTTTAAGTTCATTCTGTGGGTGATATGGCACCTTAATTTTTATATATTTGAAAATGTTTTCATATTTTGCCCTCATTCATGAGTAATAGTTTAGCAGGGCTCAAATTTCTTAATAGATTTTTGTCCCTCCACAGCAGCAATGATATTTTCTCTTCATCACTGATGTTCTTTTAATTTCACCATAAACACCATAATGTGAAGTTAATGTGCTTTGTTGGGATTATGACTTTCTTCAATTTTGCAAAATTCTCAGCTCTTACTTTTTGAGTTTTGATTCTCTGATCTTTCAATATTCTTTTTCTGAGATTCCCCATCTTCCATGCCTCTTAAATGCTATTTCATGTTTTAAAATCTTTGCCTTGGTGGGCGGCAGTGGTGGCAATCAGCCCCACCACCAAGGATTTCGGTTCCCAGTTTGTGGGAAAACTATGTATCGTGCAGAAAGATTGGTGAAGTGTGGACTCCTGAGTGGAAATTGGCAGCCAGACTTTGGTGCTGTCTGGTGTGTCACCACTGTGGTTAGGTGGTGGGAGAGACACTCAGACGGGAAAGATTCCAGAGAGGAAGAGGCCATTGTTTTGGAATTTGGGAGATGGTGGTGGCAGCAGGCACCTTTCTGCATGGGCCAGACACAACAATTTGAGTCTTGCCTGCAGGCAGTTGTCCTACACTCAGAACTGGCCCCGGATATCTCGCACTTCATGGGAACTGTTGCAGGGAGAATTTGAGAAACCTGCCTGTGAAGATGTTTTTGAGATTAGTGGAATCAGCAGTTTGTCAGGGTCTAGGCACCAAGCAGGTAATCAGGCAACACCAAGAACAATTTAAGCTGGGAGACATGTATAACCCTGGGAACCACTCATGGTGCCACCTGGTGTCCAGAAAGTATATTGCAACATAAATATATTCGTACTAAAGTTGATCCCTGCAGCATATATATAGTCGTATGTTTTTATATATATATAATTTTGCTGCCTTTTTTTCTATCTTTGCTCCTTATTTTTGCATTTTTTTTCTTTTTTCTTTCTTGTAGGAGTTATTGTTAATTTTTTTTTTTTTGAGACAGAGTCTCACTATGTTGCCTTTAGTGGAGAGCTGTGGCATTGCAGCTCACGGCAACCTCTAACTCTCTTGGGCTGAGTGGTTCTCTTGTCTCAGCCTCCCAGGTGGATGGGGCTGCAGGCACTCACCACAGTACCTGTCTGATTTTTTGTTGTGGATGTCATTGTTGTTTGGTGATCCCTGAGCCAGGTTGGGGCCTGCCAGCTATGGTGTGTGTGGCTGGTGACCCAGCCACGAGGCTATGGGTGCCAAGCCCTCCCCTTCCTCTTATGTTTGCTGAGATTGGTTACATCAAGCTATTTGAGTTATTTTTCTGTTTTTGTTTTTGACTGTTTATGTGTCTGTTTGTGTGTTTCTGTGTCTGATTTTATTTTTTTGTTTATTTTTGTTTGTTTGTTTTGTTTCAATGTGCCTTGTGTTCTGCTAAAACCTTGGGTTGACTATTTTCCCTAACTCCAATTTTTACATTCAACAAGAGCAAAGGGGAGTGGGGAATGATAGCCAATTGAAGCCAGCTTTCAATAGAAGCTCCTGTCCAGAGGGAGAGACAACAGCCCAAAAGAACCCAACAAAGCTGAAAAATGGGAGCTCAGCTGAGAGAAGAGATTGATAATTGCATGTCTTCTCTGCTGAGGCAAGCTGCAACTCCAAAAAAACAAATTTTAGGTATAAAACCCACCCCAAAGAGGACATGTGTCTGTCCCCTCTCCCAAGAGAGTTGCTTGCTTGCTTGCTGTGAGATTTCTACTAGTGATCAGTGAACTGAGGTCTTCTTCTCTCACTCCATGCATAGGCATTCTCTTTTCTGACATGAAGTTTGGACAAATATTTTCCCTGCCACTTTGAACTTCCAGTCCACCCTTCCCCCTGGCCTGGTGGTCTAGAAGTCCAACCCCTGCAGAGACCAGAACATTGGCCATTCTTTGTTAAGACTGGGCATTGCATGGTCTGAGGTAGTGCAGCTACACTGTACCTATGAATCTGGTAACAGTGCAGAAAGGCACTGGGGGGAAGGTGGCTGGCTTGGCTCTGAGAAAGAGCAACTCAGCAGCAGGCAGAGGCTTGGGTCTCCATATGATGGGTGGAGGCTCAAGAACTGCTGAGGTGTGGGAACCTGAGTAGAAATGCCTCCCAGCTAGCAGCAGCATTAATAGAATGATCCTGCTGGGGTCATATTTCAGAGCAACACCTCCCCAAGTCTGTGGATTGCTGGTGGGAGCTAGATCTCACATTGCAGGGATACCAGAGGAGAAAAGTGGCTAGAGCAGAGACACGGTGTCTGAGGGTGAAAAATATTTGCTGCTTTATTAACCTCTGGTTTGGAATGAGCTCAGGTGGAACACTCCCCAGTTTCCATTGAGCACCCCAGATAATCAGACTTCAACTCCCCCAGCTGGCTTACAGCAGAGTGTGGTTGCTTGGCTGATGAGGCATTGACTTCCCTCTGACTCTAGCAGGCCCAAATCTCTGGTGCATTTGCTCATTGGAGGGACCTGAGCCACAGCCCTGTGGGGCTACCAGTGCCTTGGTGTGATGGAGGTGCAAGGTGGGGAAGAAGGCATTAGCCCCCCTGGACTATTTTTCTGGGTGGGCCTTTCTGACTCCACAGAGCACCAGTGTGAGTTACACTTGAACTGCCTGTGGACCCCCACTGCATAGATGCTGAAGACCTTTTGAACTCTCCCACCTGATGGGTGTTTGTGTTGACTGGGACAATTGGTTTGGAATTCTTGACCTGGACCAATCACCTGGGGACCCACCAAGGTTTTACCCTGGTTTTGTTGTTGTGGGAGTTTGGGATTCTCTCCTTCCAGTTGTCACCTGTGGGGGTAGGGCAGGATGTCTTAGTTGCTTATATATCTCCGCAGCTGAGATTTTGGTCCAAAGCTACTGATTCACTAGGATTGGACAGAGACTAGCTGAGGTTCCCAGAGTTTCAGGCTGTAGTATTGAATAGGACCTTTGTGAAGCTCTAAGGAAAATGCTGCAATCACCAGTCCCAGTTCTTTGGTAAAGGGCTGGTTAATTATAACTCCTGGAGCCCTCAATTCAATTTCACCTTGCCAGAGTCTCTAGCCAAATGGTGAAAAATAATCATGGTGTGGAATCAGCAGAAAAATTCTGACAACATGAATAATCAGAGTAGATCAACTCCCCCAAGGAATGACAAAGGAGACACAATGGAAGATCCCATTCTTAAACAAATGGCTTAGATGTCAGAAATCAAATTCAGAATTTGGATTGCAAATAAGATTAACAGAACGGAGGTAAAGATGGAATTAGAAATTCAAAGAACAATTTAAAAGTTGTCTCAAGAATTCAGTGAATTTGGGGTGGTGCCTGTGGCTCAAAGGAGTAGGGCGCAAGTCCCATATGCCGGAGGTGGTGTGTTCAAACCCAGCCCTGGCCAAAAACTGAAAAATAAAATAAAATAATAAATAAATAAATACATAAATAAAAATTAACAAAAAAGAATTCAATGAATTCAAAGACAAATTCACCAAAGATTTTGACACATTGAGGCAAGAACTTGCAGCCCTCAAAGATCTCAGAAATATGGTGGAATCCCTTGGTAACAGAATGGAGCAGGCAGTAGAAAGGATCTCTGACATTGAAGACAAAGCTTTTGAACTCTCCCAAATGCTCAAAGAGGAAGAAAAGTGGAGAATAAAAATAGATCGTTCCCTGAGAGAATTGTGAGACCACTCTAAAAGAGCAAACATTTGCCTCATAGGAATCCCTAAAGGAGAAGAGGATGGTCCAAAAGGCACAGAGACTCTACTCCAAGAGATAATTGAGGAGAACTTCTCAAGTATGGCAAGAGATACTGAAATTTAGATAGCAGACAGTTTCAGAACCCCAGCATGACTCAACCCAAATAAAGTATCTTCTAGACACGTTGTAATTAACTTTGCCAACGTCAATATGAAGGAGAAAATCCTGCAAGCAGCCAGACATAAGAAAATCATAACCTACAAGGGAAAGAATATTAGAATGACTGCAGATCTCTCTACTGAAACTTTTCAAGGCAGAAAAGGATGGTCATCGACCTTCAGTCTCCTAAAACAAAACAACTTTCAGCCCAGATCCTGTATCCAGCTAAATTGAGCTTCATTTATGACGGAGAAGTTAAATACTTTAATGACATACACACATTGAGGAAATTTGTCATAATCAAACCTGCTCTTCAGGATATCCTCAGACCCATCCTCCATAATGACCAGGACAATGCTCTACCACCAAAGTAAACTCACTCTGAAATTCTTGATCAAAACCCAACTTCCACAGTAGTGAAAAGATTCAAAATGTCCATTGGACTTTTGAAACACTTGACACACAAAATATTACCAGGCTTATCAATACTCTCAATTAATGTGAATGGCTTAAACTGTTCTCTTAAGAGGCACAGGTTGGCTGACTAGATACAAAAACTCAGGCCAGATATCTGTTTCATACAAAAATCTCATCTTGGCTTGGTGCCTGTGGCTCAAGTGGCTAAGGCACCAGCCACATACACCTAAGATGGCAGGTTTGAATCCAGCCCTGGCCTGCCAAACAACAATGATGGCTGCAACCAAACAATAGCCAGATGTTGTGGCAGGCACCTGTGGTCCCAGCTACTTGGGAGGGGGAGGCAGAAGACTCGCTTGAGCCCAAGAGTTGGAGGTTGCTGTGAACTGTGATGCCATGGCACTCTACCCAGGGGTAAAGCTTGAGGCTCTGTCTCAAAAAAAAACCAAAAACCAAAAAACAAAAAACAAACAAAAAAAACCCTCATCTTACCTTAAAGGATAAATATAGACTCAGGGCGAAGGGATGGACATCTGTAATCCAGGCAAACGGAAATTAGAAAAAAGCAGGGGTGGCAATTTTATTTGCAGGTACACTAGGCTTTAAACCAACAAAAGTAAGGAAAGACAAGGATGGTTACTTCATATTTGTTAAGGGAAACACTCAACATGATGAGATATCAATTACTAAAATTTATGCACCCAACCAGAATGCTCCTCAATTTATAAAGGAGACCCTAACAGACATGAGCAATTTAATATCTTCCAGCACCATAATAGTTGGAGATTTTAACACCCCTTTGGCAGTGTTGGATAGATCCTCCATTAAGAAACTAAGCAAAGTAATTTTGAACGTAAACTTCACCATACAACAATTGAATTTAACAGACATCTCTAGAACATTTCATCCTAACAAAATTGAATACACATTTTTCTCCTCAGCCCATGGAACATCCTCCAAAATTGATCACATCTTAGGTCACAAGTCTAACCTCAGCAAATTTAGAAGTATAGAAATTATTCCTTGTATTTTCTCAGATTATCACACAATAAAAGTTGAATCACCAATAACAGTTATCTGTATACTCATACAAAGACATGGAAACTAAATAACCTTATGCTGAAGGATAACTGTCTCATAGACGTGATTAAGAAGGAAATTGCTAAATTTTTGGAACAAAACAATAATGAAGACACGAATTATCAGAACCTGTAGGATACTGCAAAGCCAGTCTTAAGAGGGAAATTTATAGTGTTGCAAGCCTTCCTCATGAGAATGGAAAGAGAGGAAGTCAATAATTTAATGAGACATCTTAAGCAACTGGAAAAGGAAGAATATTACAACCCCAAACACAGAAGAAGAAAAGAAATAAATAAACTAGAGTAGAATTAAATGAAATAAAAAACAAAAGAATTATTCAAAAGATCACTGAATCAAAAAGTTGGTTTTAGAAAAATTCAATAAAATTGGCAAATCTTTGGCTAACCTTACCAAAAATAGAAAATTAAAGCCTATAATATCATCAATCAGAAATGATAAAGGTAAAATAACAACAGACACCTCAGAAATTCAAAAAATCCTTAATGAATACTACAAAATACTTCATTCTCAGAAATATAAAAATCTGAAAGAAATTGGCCAATACTTGAAAGCACGATAATTCCTAGACTTAATCAGAAAGAATTGGAAATGCTGAACAGACCTATATCAAGTACTGAAATAGAATCAACTATATGAAATCTCCCAAAAAAGAAGAGTCCGGGACCAGATGGCTTCACATCAGAATTCTACCAAACTTTTTAAAGAGGAACTAGTACCTATATTACTTAACCTTTTTCAAAACATTGAAAAAGAAGAAATACTTCCCAACACATTCTATGAAGCAAATATCACCTTCATCCCCAAACCAGGAAAAGACCCAACAAGAAAAGAAAACTATAGACCAAGATCTTTAATGAACATAGATGTAAAAATATTCAATAAGATCTTAGCAAACAGAATCCAGCAACACATCAAATGAGTTAAATACCATGACCAAGTGAGTTTCACCCCAGGGTCTCAAGGTTGGTTCAATATATGTAAATCTATAACTATAATACATCATATAAACAAACTAATAAACAAAGACCATATGATTCTCTCAATAGATTCAGAAAAAGCTTTTGACAATATCCAGCATCCTTTCATGATCAGAACACTTAAGAAAATAGGTATAGAAGGGACTAGAGGCCATCTACAGCAGACCCACAGCCAGTATCATACTGAATGGAGTAAAACTGAAAACATTTCCATTCAGATCAGGAACCAGGCAAGGTTGCCCATTGTCTCCACTGCTTTTTAACATTGTTATGGAAGTCTTAGCCATCACAACCAGGTAAGAGAAGGCACTCAAGGTTATACAAATAGGATCAGAGGAGATCAAACTTTCACTCTTTGCAGATGATATGATTTTCTACCTGGAAAACCCCAGGGACTCAACCACAAAACTATTAGAAGTGATCAAGGAATACAGTAGCATCTCAGGATACAAAATTAATACTCACAAATCAATATCTTTTATA
>CAUYQV010169750.1:0-16949 GCA_963574575.1 Galagoides demidoff
GCGCCTGTGGTCCCAGCTACTTGGGAGGCGGAGGCAGGAGACTCGCTTCAGCCCAGGAGTTGGAGGTTGCTATGAGCTGTGATGCCATGGCACTCTACCCAGGGGGATAGCTTGAGGCTCTGTCTCAAAAAAAAAAAAAAATAGTAATTTTTGTAGGTTTATTTTCAGATTAGCATAAGGGTACATATAATTGGGTTAGACTCAAGTTTACATGTGGTAGGTTGTGTCCAAGTTGTAGTTGAGTCTTTCACCCAGGAGGTTTGCCATATAATTTTTGTCATTTTTTAAAATATCTACCAGGGAAGGGAAATCCAGTGTGAACCCCATGGACAAGTGGTGATTTACAACTGATCAATCAGCAAAAAGACACATTAATGTTTTTTTAAAAACCTATATGTCAATAGCTACGTCAAAAAGTGAATATTTTATAAATGTCAACTAATCGATTTCTTTGTTCATCCAAAAAACAATTGACTCATGGCCTATAGGCAGTATAGTAGCCACTAGGAGCAAAAGAGATTAAAAAATCTATGTCCTCATGGAGTTTCTTACATTCAGAATTAAAACTTTTTACAAACTAGGAATGCAGATGATGCACAAGGATTTATTGATGAAAACAATGTTTAGAGATTTTTAAAATCATGTATGTCATTACTTGGTGAAAAGTCATTAGTATGTAAGTCATTCCCTTGAAGTCTTACTTCCCATTTATATTTTTGCCATTGTGTACAGCTGATCAGTTTTATTATATACTATGTTCTGAATGTTTATGATCTCCCCAAAATTCATATGTTGAAATCCTAATGGCCAAAGTAGAAAGTCTGAGGAGATGAGGCCATTGAGGAGGTAATTAAGTCATATAGGCAAAGCGCCCTCATGAATGGGACTGGTGCTCTTAACAAAATAGGCCTCAGGGAGTTCTTCCTCCCTTTCTTGTGAGGACACAGCAAGAAGGTGCTGTTTATGAAGAATGAGGCCTCACCAGACACCAAAAGCTGTTGGTACCTTGACCTTGAACGTCCCAACCTCCAGAACTGTGAGAAATAAATATTGTTTATAAGCCACCCATCTAAGGTATTTTGTTAAAGCAGCCCCAAACTAAGACAAAATATTAACTTTTTTTTTGGCTGTTTTGTCCAAGGCCCGGTTTGAACCCGCCACCCCCAGTATATGGGGCCAGTGCCCTACTCCTTAAGCCACAGGCGCCACCCAATATTAACATTTTCTACCATCCTAATGTTGACTATCTCAGATTTTAGCCCTGCGTAATTTTATGAATAGTAAATTTAACTGTTAAAAATGCAGTCTGCAAATTAGTGAGGGTCACTAGTATGAGATTGTATATTTGGTCACTAAATGTGTCTGAAATTGATATAGCTCCTGCATTCAAATAAAGCGTTCTCGACCCCCTGACTTTTAAAGAACCTCAGTGCACGAGCCGGTTCCCCTGAGCAGCCTCAGGGATGGACAGAGAGTGCAGGCAGTGTAGTTAATGCACAGATGTCTTTCTCAGTCAAGAACAGACACCAGGGACCAGGTTGTAAAAAAATCCAAAGCGAACCTTGTTCCGAGGCCACAGTCTTGTTGACTAATCGGACCGAGTTAACCTTCTCTCTCCCTCTTTGAACTTCGTGCAAATACAAATGAAAAGTGGAGAAGTAAAGGTAGCAGCTTGGGGTTTGGGTCATAAATCACAAGCGTGAGCAGTGGCCTTTCTTCTGGCAATTTTAGAATTTATTAAGTTCTGAGTCAGGTAGTCCACAATGACATCAGCACAATCTCCGTTGTGATATATACGGTGATGACATCCCTGACTGATGCCCACTTTTAGCTCCCCATTTTCTAAAAGCCGAAAAATGCCCTCTCTCCCTCCAGCCACAGTAAATTCACATTGACTTAGGAGACACCTTTCCAAATAAGACATCAAACTTTATGTAAGGGCATTTCTTTTTAGGGCAGCGGCTGCTATCATTGGCCCAGGCTGCTCTGTCCTTGCAGAATTCTTCAGTGTGTGACTGAGGCCAGGATCCCCTTCTCCGTAGTGGGGCTTTTGTTCTAGAGCAGTTTCAAAGTAGACAGAAACCAGTCTGGCTGCCATTCGCTAGAGAGATCGTGTCATTTTCAGGAAGCCAAAGAGGGTGAAAGGGAAATTAACAGCTCCCAGGCCTCTCTCAAAAGTGCCTGTGATCAAGATCTCAATTGCTTAACTTGGGGATGGCCATCATCAATTATTCCCTCCCTTCAGAAACATGTTATTCTTCTATCAAGAGGTGGAGCCCATCCTCTCAGTGCAAGAAATAACACAAAATGTTTTCCTGGGCATTAGTTGATAGGCAAAGCTTTCCTCCAGTGCTTCAGACTCTAATGAGCTTTCTCTTCCAGGACATTGTGCCTTCTTCCATCACAGCACTTACCTTATTATTTGTAATTTTCCTCTGCCCAGCAGATTGCAAGCCCCTTGAGAGTTCCGCATAAAAAGTGTGGCTGGTAGTGGGCAGTGTAGTTCAGTGGATAACTCCAGGGGTTTTGAAGGCATTCAATGCCAGGTTCAAACCCTGACTGCCCCATTTAGTTTCAGATGTGTGACTCCTGGCTAGTTATGTGGCTTCTCTGATTTGTAGTTTTACCATCTGAGAAAGGGGGTAAAACTATCTCTTAGTATTGACTGAGCATTAGAGAAGGCAATGAGGAGGAAAGCCTTCCATCAGTGGTAGTTAGTATGCATCAGGCACTCAGCAAGTGTTAGAGAACAAATGGAAACACTTCTAACCTCCGCTCTACTGAGATGGCCTCTTCTTGTACTTCTCTTCTGTCATCCCCTTTAATTAATCGCTCTTTACCTTAGCTGCTCAGTATTATTACCTGGGGAACTTTAAAAATTCAGATACCATCATGGCCTACAGATATATGAAAAAATGCCCTCCATCCTTAATCATCAGAGAAATGCAAATCAAAACTATTTGTTAATTCTTAAAACATGCATTTCAGCTTCTTCATTCTTAGTAGGAAAATATTCTAAGTACAGTTCCCCAGATTGGCAATCAACTTGGGTGGGCAAGAAAGGAAAAAGGATTGGAGACTATTCATGAAGCCAGCCCCACTGCATCATAAAAATATGAGTTAAAACTTTTTTTCAAGGGTTGGGTAAGGGAAGAAGGGGAACACCACTACTGGGTTTAAATGTCAATGTCATCCAAGATCAAGGAGGGCAATGGAACCAAATAGAGTCCTTCAGATTCCCAGAAAGGTTGCCTCTGTGACTAGTAATGCAGCCAGGCTAAATATTTTCAGTATTCCCAGCTGGTATCTCCACAATGTCACAGGAAACAAAAGTAGCTTTGGAGAAATAAGCCAGGTGATGAGAAGAGTATCTGTGCCTTCTAGAGAAAGATGGGCTCCGGGCTACGTGAACAGCTCCTCTGTAAAGACAGCGTCTATGTTTAACTTTAGAGTCTCTTGATCAGGACTGGCTCTGCCATTAAACTGACTAAGAAGAAATTTGTTATTGTTTTACTGTATTTCAGAATCTCTGATATAGGAGAGCAGCTTTTGCAAAAATATTTGTAGAATTTATTGAACTTATTTTAGCCTCAAGAAGAAAATCTTCATGGAAATAAAAAGGAAAGAAAAGAAAAAACAGAACGAGGTTCATTCCCTGCAAAGTTATAATACGGGAGTATCCGGACTGATTAGATTTTGAATTGCTTTAAATAATTAATATAAAATCTACATTTAAAATTTCTTTCATATTACACTAGGTAGCTCTTTTCTTTTGGAATGTTTTATTTATTTCTGAATTGATGTGTTGCATAGTAATGAATCAAGGATCTCACATTAATGTCACAAAAAGGACATTACCTTTGGCTGAGCAGAGAAGCTCCTCAGTTAAGGTGGAGAAGTAATTAAAATCTCCCGGTTGATCAAAATTAAAAGAGGTAATGAAAGATAATGAGAGATGTTTAATAAAGATTCAAGGCTTCTGTTAGGTGGAGAAATATGTCCCATATTATAACTCCACAGACTGAGTTCACACTCCAGTTCACACTTCATTCACTGTGTAACTGGAACATCTGCTAATTCCACGGGTCAACTTCCTCTTCATCCCAGTGGCTTATAGAAAATATCATGTGATCTGTGCTTTCTGCTGCTTTCCTAATACCTTCAAAACTCTAGTAGGATTAAGCTGATTTGTGCGATGGAATGATGAATAAAGTGCTCAGGGGGTTACCACATATTCTTTCAACGATGTTCAGATTTGTCTATTTACACTAAACATAAGGTGATTTTTTGAGCATAAAATTGCACTCTTCTTTTCCTTTATCAGTAAGTAGCTTTTGCAATAGCGCCACTTTCCTGAAAACAATGCGTCTTTAGGGAAAACCAAATATAGCATTTATAAGTAGTTAGGGACAGGAGAAAACTTATTTTTTAAAGAAGGAAAATGAAGACGTCGCTGATAACATTCTATCAGGTGGTGATTTCAAACCGCTTTATCAGCTTGATTCCATAACCCTTCTGGGGAAATGCTCAGGGTCAATGAGAAGTTAACATCTGCCTCCTCCAGAGCAGAGAACTTGCACATAAATTCTCGATCAATATTCAATAGGAAGAATGAAAAGCCAATTATATTTTTCCTCCATGTAGGGGTTTAGACTGGCTCATTATGGTACTCCAATCATGGTTATGACATAAGTTTTTTTTTTCCTTTCTTTTATCATCAGCCATTTTAATAGTCTTTTTTGTTTTCTTCGGTGTTAACATTTGTAGTAGAGATTTTGGTGAATAAGGAGAAAGATGAAATGATCTTCTATCTTACTGCCTGTATCCAGTCATTTTAGTTACGACCTAGGTAATTTCCCTAACAACATTATCTCCTAATGCAGCGATTCTCAACCTGTGTGTCGTGACCCACAGGAAACCTATTAAAGGGTCGCAGCATTAGGAAAGTTGAGAACCACTGTAATGTAATCCTAGAAAGCTATCCCATCACATTAGTGAACTTTTACCAGGTCTGAAAAATAAAATGGAAATGCCCTTTATAACTAATTTAATGGTCAGAGACAAAGTTGTCTGGATGTCTCTCCTAAACTGGTTGTTCAAGCAGTCACCATAAGCTTCAAACCCACACGTATAATGAGAAAAAAACTGAATTAAGCTTGAGAGCCTTGAGCCATCATTATGGTTAAATCATATTTCTCTATTTTCAAGCCATGTATCTATATTTCTGCTCTAAAACAGCAAGGGAACTCAGGAGAGGGACAGCTAATAAATAAAGGAATATTGTAAGATAATAACTACAGGTCTCTTTAAAGGTCACCTATAGATGAGAAAGTATGATGCCCTGTTAATATTTGCTTGTCATTTCAGGACTGGGCATCACTTCCTTATAGAAATGTGACTCCAGATGTCACTTTTCTCCCACAAAAGGAAAAATCAGATTAATATCTGACAAAGTATTAATCTTGCGAAGTGCTTTGCCTTGTAATGGATTTTTAAAAAGGAAAAACACATATTCTGAATGAGAAAAAATGTTCTATTTCAAGCTACCAAAATGTATCTCATTTTTCCTTCTTTGGTTTTCTCTGGTGGTCCAATCTCTGAAGAATCATTATCAGACCATTTCATCACAAAATAGGCATAATAATACCCTTGCTTTTAGTATATACGAGAGTCAAATGGATACATTATTTAGGAAATCATGCAAATGGAGAAAAATCCATAAGATGTAACATATTTAAAATTTGCCAGTTTAGTTATTATTTTGAAATGTTATTATCCGGTATAAAGTTGACACTAAATAAATACAATAAAAGATGAGTAAAATGTTGTGAATGTGTTCTATTAGATATTTATAATAATTCTGAGAAGCAAATGTCAAATCATTTCAGTCCCAACTGTTAGGGAGGGATACTCATATCACTGGCTTGAGTAAGTGGAAACTTGAATAATTTTAACCTAAGTTTCTCTGATTTGTAATCTGTAGCTGAAACTATTGATAACTAAAGTGCCAGGCAGATATCAACCCATGCATTAGTACTACATAAAGCGGAAAATATTACCATTTCTATTATATAAGTGAAAAACCAGAAACTCAAGAAAATTGACTACCATTCTCCTCTAAGTTCACAGAGGTCAGATGGAGCTGAACTATGAACTCATGTGTAGAGATGTATTAGACACTACAGTCTATGTTATTAATCACAATTTTATCCCGTTGGCCAATAATATTGTTGAGTTAATAACACCATTTCAGAGAAATTTGAAGTCATTTTTACGAGAAAAAAAGAAAGGCTGAGTTTCAGGCTGCTTTGGCTGACTGTGCTGAGATTGGATTTCAATCCTTTTGGTGAATTTAAGCTCAGAGTCTTTATTCTTGCTAAAGTGGCTATCTTCATTCATACTTGGCATAAAGGAAAGAACTTCATTCATTGGACAAATGACTCTGTTTGGTATTTTTTTTAATTTGTTTATAGGAACATTACAAAGACCAGCAACTTTATTTGGAATTGTTCACTCCTTGTACATATGCCATGCTTCATAATATAAATTCATATGTCATCCTTCACCTTGGTAGACACAACTGAGGTCTCCACTGGAGTAACTATAACTAGTGACTTGCCACAAGTTACTTCCCTACAAGTTACTGGGGAAGACTGTCTTACACACAGCCAAAATGAGTCTTTACAAGTAGAACCCTCAACTAGGTCATGCAAGGGGCTACTTAACATTGTCTGCATGAAGAGACCACCTGTGTAGTCAACTGGATATGATCTTGACGAACAAGCTATACTCACTGTTAATTTCAAATGCTATGCTTTGGGTTACAAAAACATATATTTTAAGCTTTATGATCTTTGAACTCTGATTATAAATATAAAAATATATTTGTTGTAAAATGGGGGAAATAAAGAAAAGAACAAATAAAAAAATTCATCACCTAAATATATGTGTATACATAAGTATGTTTGTATAAAGCTGCCAAAAAATTGGATCCTAATTCACACATTTTATTATAACTAAATTTTATTTTTTTATTTTTATTAAATCATGGCTGTGTACATTAATGCAGTCATGAGGTACAGTGTGCTGCTTTGATATGCAATTTGAAATATTTTCATTAAGCTGATTAACATAGCCTTCATGGCATTTTCTTAGTTATTGTGTTAAGACATTTATATTCTACATTTAGAAAGATTCACCTGTACCCTTGTAAGATGAACCATAGGTGTGGTCCCTATAACTGAATTTTAACATTGCATAATATATCAGTAATTTTATTAAACATCCTCCTACAAAATAATTGTATTATCTTCATATCAATGTATTTTTATTTGTGTTATATAATATATAAATATATTAATGTTTCTATTTATATTATCATAATTGGTAGGAATATATATATCTAACATTTTCTAGTTACTAAATATTATATTATTTACTCTTTCCTTCAGTATTGAGTAGTTAAATTCTTTTTGTTATGTAAAGTAATATTCTATGAACTCTAGCAAATAGAACTTTATGAATCTCTATAAATATGTCTTTTTATCAGTGTATTTTTCATATCACAGCCTGGCTCAGAGTAAGCACTTCATAAATATACACAAACTCTTATTAGATTGTGGAAATAATATGTATTATAAAGAAAATAACTTAAAAACTATTTGCACCATATTTGGTGCAAAGACCTCAGACACTTTAATGAACTATAACTGAGAATACTTAGCTTCACTCAAAATGTAATAAGGAGTTAATTTCTTTGATGGGCATGATCTTCTATATTCTGGCCGCTAACACTGATTTCCTGGTGTATTTAAACTACACCTTGGTACTCATCCTTGTGCCTCATTCACATTTGCCTTCCAAAATCATCAGACCTCACTTGAAAACCTTCTTCTCTCCCTTTCTCCCACTTTTAACTTTTAGATACAATTGTCTGTTTTCATCAGGAACTGAGTCTATGCTTTATTAGCCAGTAAATAAGTACTTCATTGAGATGTTACTATGGGACCGGCACTATACTATACGGTGTGAAAACGTAAATTAGTCAAGTTCTGTGTGAGTCGAATATATGGTAGGTTCTATCATGAAATAATTTTGGCTTTAAATATTTTTATTTTTTTACTTTTTTTCGATTTAAAAATATTAGGTAGTACACATTTTAGTTACAAAATTTGTATTTATAACACAGTTATATGTTTTTATGTCACAGTTATAAGTGTGCCTTTCATCCAAATATTGTGCACTGTACCCATTAGGTGTGAATTTACCCATCCCCTCCTTTCCCCCTCTCCCATTTCATTTTCACTGAGTTTTACTTACATACACATATGCATGTAAGTATTGATTGATTAATTCCAATTTAGTATCGAGCACATGTGGTGTTTGTTTCTCCATTCTTGTGATACTTCACTTAGAATGGTCTCCAATCCCATCCAAGTTGTCACAAAAGACACTATATCAACATTTTTTTATGGCTCAGTAGTATGCATATACCACACTTTATTAATCTATTCATGTATCCGTGGGCACTTGGGTTGTTTCTATGACTTTGCGATTGTGAATTGTGCTGCTACAAACATTCGAGTGCAGATGTCCTTTTCATAATGTGATCTTTTTTCCTTCGGGTAAGGAAATTATTAAAATGACGAAAATGGAATTCAGAATATGAATGCCAAATAAGATGGATGGGATTGGAGAAAAAGTAGAAAACCAGAGGAAAAAAACACCCAAATTTTGGCTTCATGTTAGGCAACCTAATGAGTCGGAGTTTAGATTAAGAGAGAAAATAGCACAGTTCAGGCTACCGTAATTGAGAAACAGTCAAAAAAGAGGTAGGAGTTGATAAAATCCCTGAAAAATGAGTGAAATTTGAAGAGAGAAAAGGAAGGCCATGTCAGGCCGAAAGAAGAAAGTAATGAGAGGCACTAAAAATATCTTCCTTATACATATAGATATTCTGTTGGGGAGTAATAAGAGTGTTAGCTACATAGAGCAAGGTCAAAGTCTAGAGAGTCTTTCAAAGGGGAAACTGGGGGGCAAGGAGGAGGATTATAGGATAAAATATATTTCAGTGACCCTCATGAGCCAATATAGCATTCCCCCAAAGTTTCTGTTTCATGAAACATATAGTAAATGGTGTTTGGACAGCATGGTGGGGTAAAGATATGAGGATGTACATGGTCAGAGGTGATTAGCTTGTGGGGTTCCCACTGCTCAGATCCAGCTTGCTTGTCCCAAAGGCAGAGGGGATGCATAATCTCAGCACATCTGGACCATCAGTTCAGGGGAAGCCTGTGTAGAAAGTCAGGACTAGAACACACTGAGAAATCCAGGGTTGCTACTAACTTTGTGTGTTCTTCTTCTCAAAGAAAATAAAACTGTAGACCTAGTGTGTCCCTGAAAGATGACCAGATGAAATGAAATGTTTTTCTGTCAGTTGAGCTTTCAACAACATTCTAATCAAATGCTTGTTTTATTCATTTTGTAGAGAATCCTCTCTTTAGACCCATATAGCTTGTCTATACAACTTGTCACATGCTCAGATGGTTTTATATGGAAATGGTCAATGATATAGAAATGAATAAATTAAGTGATTGGTTAAATCGATCCAAAAATGTGCAAATAAAAAGTGTGTTCATGTCAGGGTCATTATATGATTGCTGTAGCTTAATCAATAAAGTCTATTAATCCAGTGTATCAAATCTAGCAGATTCTTGAGCTGTCTGTGTCAGCACCAAGGATAACAAAGTTAAATGAGAATCTGCAGAATTTCATCTTGACCCTTCATTTTAAATATGTAGAAAAAAGACAATCAGTGATGTGAGGTGTTAAATGCAAAATATCTTAGTAAATTTATCAAGACAGGGGTAGAACCCAAGTTTCTTTATTCCAGTACAGAGCTCTTCACAGGATGCTACACTAACTCCTGGGCAATTTTGTGTAAGGGATCATATTCCCAAGGTTTAGTTGAAGCCAGTGTCATTCTACTCCTCTATCTTCTATTTGTTAGGTGGTTTTTTTTTTTTTTTTTTTTTTTTTTTTTTTAAGATGGGGGCATAGCTCATCGTAACCTAGAACTCCAGGGCAAGTTGGGTTCAAGTTAGTCTCCAGTCTTAGCCTTCTGAGTAGCTAGGAGTACAGGTCACTATGTCCAACTAATACACACACACATGCACACTTTTTTTTGTAGAGTATACACACACAGACACATATTTATATATAGTAGCGTATACACACCCACATATATATATACACATATATACACACATATATGTACATATATATACATATATATAAGAGAGACAGTTTGCCACTGCATGACTATAGACTCAGGCTGGTCTCAGATATGTGGCTTAAGGTGATCCTCCCACCTTGGCTTCACAAACTGCTGAGATTACAGGTATAAGCTACTCTTGCCCTCCATCTTTATTAGGATGAATGAAAGAAAAATATATGTAATATCAATAATCTATCCCTGTGTAACAACCAACCAAAAATTAACAGTTAAAAACAATTATCTATTTAGCTTATGACTCTGTCTGTTGACAACTTACATGGAGCTCAGATGGATGGTTCTTCTGACCCCATCTGCAGTGGAAGCTGGTTGGTCTAAAATGGCTTTACCCAGCTTGGCTCATCTCACTTCCACATGGTCTTTTATCCTTCATCAGCCTAGACAAGACTCTAGAACATGGTGACCAGGTAGACTTCACAGAGGAGAATGGAAATATTCAAGGCCTCCTGTGGCTCATGCACATGGCTGGTATAATATCTGTATAATATCATTTCTATCACACTGTGGCCTAAAGGAAGACATAAGACAAGTTCATACACAAATGGAGGATAAGACATTCCCAATCTTGATGAGAATTGATGGGAGTCAGATATTACAGGGAGGGGCAGTGTAGGACATTTGTTCAAATGATCTCCCATGAAAAGAAGACAGCACTATAAATATCCCTGCTACATTTACAATATTGGAAATAAACCAGATTGAAGTTGAAGCCAGTGCTTTAAGTCTATATTAACCCAAGCCTTTTGAAGAATAAGGTCAATCTCCTTAAAGGTACACCTTGGGGGATAAAAACAGATTGGTGAAAGTAATTTTAGAAAAGCAAACGACATTAGCAATATCAGTGACTGAATAGAAATTGAAACCAACAAAGTAGTAATAAAAATAAAAATACCTGAGACATTTTCTTTCTGTATCCAAGGCCAGCCCTTCTCAGTCTGCTTTACTGACTCCATTTTCTCACCAGCCCTGCAATACTAGGCCCCTTTAAGAGTCTGTCCTCAGAATTTTTCTCCTCTGCCTCTAATTCTAGTTGACCCTCAAACTCTGTGTCATCAGTCTTGTTGCCTTCTATATTACCAATAGGCTGAGGCCTGTCAAAATTAATTTACCATCTTAGAGCTTTCTTCTAAATACCAGATTTTTAAGCAACTTTCTATTCTATATTTCCATTACTCACTCAAGCTCACCATGAACTAACCTACAGAATCATTTGTACTAAAACATAATTAAATCTTTTCTAAGATTTTTCTACCAAAATTAATTTCCACCCAATGTTCAGGTAAAAACCATTTGTTTCTTAAATTCTTTATAGTTATCCACCCGTTTTCTTGTTTGTTTTTTTTTCTTCTTCCAAAATTAACCTCAAATCTGACCACAGTTTACTAACACATGGTTCGGTCCAAATAACATTCTCCCTTATATGCAACAGTTTTCTACTATTCTGCCTAGTTTCTGCAGCATATCCTTTAAGGAACAGCCAAAATAATATTTTAAGAAAATAAAGTAGACCACGTCATTGCATTGCCACAACCTCACTAGTAGTACTCCATTATATTTAGATTAAAAATTAAACTCTTAGTCCAAGTATGATGGTTTATGCCTGTAATCATAGCACTCTGGGAGGTCAAGGCAGGTGTATTGCTTGAGAGTTTGACACCACCCTGAGCAAGAGTAAGACTTTGTTCCTGCTTTAAAAAAAGAAAAATTAGCTACTTGGGAGTCTGAGGCAAAAGAATCTCTTGAGCCCAAGAGTTTGAGGTGGCTGTGAGCTATAATGCCATGACACTCTACCAAGGGCAACAGAGTCAAAGGCATTAATTAATTAACTTCCTTACTTTTTACTATCTAAATAGTTCCACCAAATTTGGACCTTGCCTTTATTTCCACTTCATCTCCACTCTCCCTTTGAAGCTCCCTTCAGGCTTGATACTTGCTGTTCCCTCCATTTGAAACATGCTCTGTCTAAAATTCTGCATGGCTGCCTCCCCTTCGTTTGAATCTCAACTCAAATTGAACCGTCTCAGGGAGGTCAACTATAGCCACACTAAGTAGAATGCCCCATCTCCATTACTCTACCATATTATATTTTTATATTTTCCTTTTAGCAATGGAAAATAACTAAAAGTCCTATTATTTTCTTAAATTTTAAGGTCTATATTCCTCTTCTAGAATATAAATTCACAATGACCAAGATCCTATGTTGTTCACCAATGTCATAGGAGGTGCCTGATAAACATCTGCTAACCTTCCATGTCTTACAAAAATCCACTTAAATATCTAGGGCAAACTCTTTGACCCTTACCTTGATTCAGTAGCATTTAATATCGCTAAGACTACCTGTTTCATTTTGTTTTGTTTTATAGGCAAACACTTTAAAGAAAGCTGACTTTCAAAGCCCTGTTTCTTTGGCCTCTGAGTAACTTAAGGGTAAACTGAAGAAGTTTACCCCTAATCACTGAATGATTAATACTTAATTCAAGTTATATTAATCTAATCCTAATTTCCAATACAAAGATTTTCTGAAATATATGTTAAACTACTTTAGTAATTGAAATACTGAAATAAAGATAACTCTCTTATATGGTCCAAATTTTCTACTCTGAGGTTTGTTTATTTTTGTTCCAAACCAGGACAGGAATTCAATCTTTCATGTTGTATCTATTGAGATCACCAATTTTACTTCTCTCGGTTATTTTAAAATAACTATAAAATTTTAGAACACAAGGTAATGGACATAAATAAATATGTAGATATTTGACAAAATGATTAGACAAAATTCCACGTTCAGCTAAGCTAAATGTTCTTTTAAGTTCATACGTTATTTAGGTATTAGAAATATCCTGTCTACAAAAACACTAATGTTAATTTTTCTAGCAAAACCTGGATGCCCAGAAAACCAAGGGGAAGAGAAAACAGAAAAGCAAATAATCTAATATAGTGTGCTTTTTCAATTCAAAGTTGTCAGAAAGTACATAGCAACGTAGTTTTGGACTGAATTTTATAGATTATAAATTTTTCAGATGCCAATTAGCTTTAGCAAAATATTTCTGTCTATCTGAAGTGTCTTGGGCACGCGTTCTGAATATGAAATAAACCAGCATAGGTATTAACTAACTGCTTCCTTTTCTATGTAGCATGAAAAATTTAACACCCCAAATATTTTCTCCTCTACAAATTACTGAATGAAGTAGTTAAGACTGAGCTCTTATTTTTATTCATTTGAAAATTGATACTGTACAGATAGGGACTGGGCTCTTTTCTTTCTGTAAGCAGCTAAAGAAAATGTTATATTTATAGTTGACAGTACCCAAATCTGATTAAGTTAAATGCTTTTCCTACTTGCAAAGACAAGACACAGGAGAATGCCTTTTGCCTTGTGATTTCTCTAAATTGTGAGATTTACTGAAAAACCTATAAAAATAGCTTATATTTCTTCAAGCTTTACTTTGTAGTCATTTAATTATGTGATAGAATTACATCTTTTCTTGCCTTTTAGATACAGAACCATGCTACACTGCTCTAACACAATAAAAAAAGAAAAGAAAACTAGTACCATTGAACGTAGCTTCTGGGTTGCCAAAGTTCACACATTACAGAAAGTAAACCAAGTCTACTTTGTTGATAAGATGTCAAGGTCCTTATGATAGGAAGCACATTGAAAAGGGTGATTCTGGAGAAAATATGTCTGAACATTTGACACGACCTTAAAACATAATACAGAAATAGTCCTGAACAGTAAAGAGGCAGCCTTGTCACCCCCACCCCCACAAAGAAAAGTAATAGATAATTTATGGCAATAATATAGTTACAGGAAATTAATTACTGCTTTCAACAACTAGAAAAATGGGAAAATAGATTAATCAGTGATTCTCAGACATTGGACAATGGCCATACAGGACTGTGATAACAGGGAAGGGAAATCAGATGAGCTCTACAATTGTTTCAGGTTATTGTGTGGCCTAAAGAAAGAGTCTACCAGGCATCCACAAACTACGGCCTGTGGGCCACATGCAGCCCACTGAGGACATTTATCCAGCCCACAGGGTGTTTTTGCCACTACTGCCTGTCCTGCTTAGCAGCCGACTCATCCTGGGGCCCGCAGTCCGGCCCGCCAGCGGTCTGAGGGACAGTGAACTGGCCCCCTGTTTAAAAAGTTTGAGGACCCCTGGATGGAAGAGATGGTGAGACCAAACAGAACACAGCAGTCTCATTATGGGTAACAGACAGAAATCAATGTTCATGGAAGATAAAGTGACTAGAATTTGTGGAGCAGAGTGGAGAAAACTCCCTTCAGAACTTTGTAGCTACACAGGATTTGTATCGGTCTTTAGCTGGGTGTTCATGCATAAGTGAGAGGACATTAGCTGAGGTTAAGTAAAGAACTACTGGAAAGGAGTAGACAGGACAATTTCCAGAGGCCACAAAGACCTAGAAATAATTTAAGATCCCCAAACCCAGTCAGAAGGGTTTCCTATAACAAGGGCATCAGGTAGATTCCCCAGAAAAGAATACCTTATCTTTGGGAGCTTGAGACCTAGACTAAAACACAGTCTGGACCCACATTAAAAGAATATAAAGGCAAGTCTCAAAGGGATCAAGTTGAACCTCTATAAGTTCATGATGCCCTAGAACAAAAATCAAATATTACTAAAAAGTAAAAGCATAACCCAACTTTCAACCATGTGATTCACAATATCCAGCATCTAGTGAGCACATGGCCAGGTGTACAGAAAACCAGGATGTTGGAATCCATACCAGGAGAAATATGTCAACAGACACAGAACCAGGAATGACAGGGATCATGGGAATATTCTATTACGAATGTGGGCCGTGTGTTCTGGATCGTAGAGGAAAACATAAGCATAAGAGAAATAGAAGATACTGCAGAACCTAGAGATAAAAAGCAATATGTGAAATAAAAAATAAGCTGAAAGAGATTAACAACAAATTAGATGTTGAAAAAGAAAAAAACTTAGTGAACAAAAAACACATAGCAATACAAACTACCCAAAATGAAGCACAGAGAGAAAGTCCAGAGATCTGGAGGAACATCAGCAACCCAAAAGACAGTATCAACTAATCTATCATACATGCAACTGGAATCCCAGAAAGAGATGAAAATGAGGAAAAATGGAATAAATATTTGAAGACATAATAATAAAAAACATTTTTTCAAGAATATCAATAAACCCTAAATGGAATAAACATACAGAAGAACAGGCCAAGCAACAGGGTCATCATCGAACTGCTAAAAAGCAGTGATAAAGGGAACATCTTAAAAGCAGCCATGAAAAATAAAACAATTTCTTTTTTTTTTTTTTTTTACAGAGCCTCAAGCTGTCCCCCTGGATAGAGTGCTGTGGCATCACAGCTCACAGCAACCTCCAACTCCTGGGCGCAAGTGAGTCTCCTGCCTCAGCCTCTCAAGTAGCTGGGACCACAGGCACCCACCACAATGCCCTGCTATTTTTTGGTTGTAGCGGTCACTGTTGTTTGGTGGGCTTGGGCTGGATTCGAACCCACCACCTTAGGTGTATGTGGCTGGCGCCTTAGCCACTTGAGCCACACAGGCGCTGAGCCAACAATTTCTTAAAAAAAAAAAATACCCCACACAAATCTTGGCTATTTGTTAGAATATTTGTGATAGCCATCGCCCTTATCTTCTGATTTCTAAAGAAACACAATTCTTGAAGCACATATGGCAAGATGAGGAAGATTATGGAAGAGAGAGAAAAAATATGTTTGGGAAATGATAGAGGAGATTAGGGGAAGATAAAAACAATTGTACATGATTTTATTTTCTAGTTTTCCAAATTCTAGCATAACTATAGGGTTTTAGAGGACCAGAATCCCATAAGGATTATCTAGTTCCATGCCCTTGATCTAGAACTGAAAAAATGGGATAAAAGAAATGAGAGATAATGAATCAAACAGCTGGATGGTGCAGGAAGAAAGCCAGAGCTCAGTTCTTTAAAAAAAAAAAAAAAACCACAATTTTTGTTTTCATGTTCCCCATTTACTTTATCAGAATCATCTGAATGTTGTCAATTGAATACTTACACAAACAAAAACCTTGATCCTGGTTCATGCTTTAAAAAAAAAAATAGCTTGAGATGAATCATGTATTCCATAGGAAAGGATCGCTTGAGAAGACATGAGAAGAAAGAACTATAAAAAGTTGATAAATTGGTCTTAATGAAAATAAAGAATTTCTGTTATAAAAAGACATGATAGCATGAAAAACCAAAGCCATAAATTTAAAGACTATATTAGGAAAACATATTTCTGATGCAGGACTTAGATCAAGAACAAGTAGTCCCTACAAATTAGATTTTTACAAAACAAAACTGGGGAAAAGACTGGAACAGACACTACAGAAAAATGTGGGTATTCACCTGGCTAATAAGTATATGAAAAGATACTTGATATTGTTACCCATCAAGAATGGTAAACTAAAGCCACAGTGACGTATTCAATGTAATGAGACGTAGACCATTGATCCTAGCAATGAAGGCCTTGATGATTTGCCTCATTAAAATTCTCAAAGATTCCTTGGTGCCCAATTTTAGCCCAAGAATACGGGGAAAGGGGAGAGACAGGGGAGGGGAGGGGGAAGGATGGGTGGAGGGAGGGCAATTGATGGGATCACGTCTAT
>CAUYQV010169753.1:0-14332 GCA_963574575.1 Galagoides demidoff
CTTGCCCTTAACTTGTTTGTTTACAACAATGCCAACAGCATGCTGGGTAACACTGTAGACTCTTCCAGTTTTGCCATGGTACCATTTGTGTGGCATGCCTTTTTGAACAGTACCCATTCCCTTGATGTCTACAATATCACCCTTCTTGTAGATTAGCATATATGTGGGCAAAGGAACAACTCCATGTTTTCTAAAAGGCCTAGAGAACACGTATGGGGTGCCTCTCCTCTTTCCCTTTGTGTTTGTCATTTTGGTGAATTACTGGACGATGGTGTCTCCAACTGAAAGGAGACTCCAGTCCATCTTTTAATGCCAGATTAATTGTTTTCTGTTTTTGTTTTTTGGCTGGGACTGGGTTTGAACGGCATATGGGACCGGCGCCCTACCCCTTTGAGCCACAGGTGCCGCCCCCAGATTAATTGTTTTTAAAAGCAGGTTCATTGTATCACTTACCTCCTTACTCCTAAACTGAGACTGCTCTTCAAGGCTCCCACAATCTGTAATCCACCTCTTTGTGCTTATCTTCCACTGCTTGCCATTCACATCACCTTGTGCGTGTATTTTAAGCATATCCCCATGTTTATACTTGTGCTTACACTGTCCCAATTATCTATGCTCCTCCTTCCCTGGTATGATCCCCTTTATGGAAGTCCCATAACATTCGGTTTCTCTCTCTTATTCTGCCATATTCCTTCTGCTCAATCTCCTGTCCTCCTATTCAGGCAGGACACTCTACCATTATTTACACCACTTGAGGATGGGTTTAAAATTCAGTCCACTAAAGGTTGAACTCAAAATCTGTTAGCCAAGTAAACTTGCTCTATTCATACTTAACACATTCCCTAAACCGAATCCCCATGGTATATTATCAATAAGTGCCTTTGACACGAGAACGTATACAAATTCCTCATCCTTATGTGAAATATCTCGATGTTCTCCATAGAAGATATGCAGTAACTCCATATTAAATTCAGAAACAACTTGAATTCAAAAACAAAGGGTTACTGCTAGAATATCCTCTCCTTAAACCTAGAGACTATCTTAAAATCGCACCAAGAGACTTAAGTACCTCTGAGTCCTTTCACCTAACGAAAAAAAGGACCTTGCACAAAGCACACAGCTGCGACTCAATTTGTGGACTAGAACTCAAAGTGCCTTTGCCTTTGAGAAAACACCCACTCAACCAGAAGGACACTTCCAGAATTCCTAAAAACCCTTTTTGTTTGATATCTGCAACTCCAGGAAAGCCCCTAACTCCTGAAAGTCTATCTAGCACAGTACCCTGGGCATTAAAATATTGAAGGTTTCATGCAGGGGAAATATTCTAAGAATTTACTTCTTTCATAACTGCAGCCAAAACAAAGCTATGGTGGGCAGCTTTCCCACTGCAAGTTGGTAAAACATTAAAAAAAAAAAAAAATTCTCCCTCTGGCCTGTGGAGGATCCAAGCTGGGAGCAGACCTTCTCCTTTGTTGGCCTCTTAAGGCTTTTGCCTTGGGGCCAACAGGATTAGCACAGCCATTTCATGCTCTGAAAAGTCAGAAAGGAAGAGATGGAGAGCTTTTCACTCTAGGAAATGCCTAGTAGTCAGGGATGGCTCTGTTTCTGTTCAAAAGATAACCGGGATGCTGAGGTTAAAAAGCAAAAATTCCAACAATGGTTAATGAAAGGTTTGGAAACAATGTACAAAATTAGGCAATGGGATAAACTCCAAGAAGAGAGGAGCAGGTGCCAGAGCAAAAATGCAGCAGAGAATCAGCACTAGATGTTTTCATGCATTCAAAAATTTCCATGTATTTAAAATGTCATCAGGACACCCTGTGAACACAGACTTGATGCATCAATCAGGGAATGCAGGCTTATCCCTCTTGCCACAAAATACCCACAATCAAGCTCCTAGTATAAAAGGCAAAACAAAGTATAAAGAAAACCTGTACCATAAAGAAGTGAAGCAATTGCTACATTTTCATGGCTTTTATAGGTAATAAACTACAGGTCTTCCTGAGATGAGGTAGACTAAACCCAAACATCATGTTCAAAGGCATAGGGCTCCTAGGCCCCATGTTGGGTTTTGAACTTTGGGTCTACAGATGGACTTCAGGAGATCCAAGAAACCACTGAAACAGCAAATGTATTATTACATTTTATTAACTATATTTTTAAATTTTTTGTATTTTATGAAGTTTTGACATCTTGGAGTCTTGGCAAACAAATGACTGTACCCCCTCTTAGTTAAATCCTAGAGACAGCAAATAACTTGCCTTTGATACACGAACCAACAAATCCAGGGGCCAGACCCCTAACCATCTCCTTAAAACTTCCATAGACCGGCTCGGCGCCTGTGGCTCAATCGGCTAAGGCGCCAGCCACGTACACCTAAGGTGGCGGGTTGGAATCCCCAGCCCGGGCCTGCCAAACAACAATGATGGCTGCAACCAAAAAAATGGCCGGGCGTTGTGCCGGGTGCCTGTGGTCCCAGCTACTTGGGAGGCGGAGGCAGGAGACTCGCTTGAGCCCAGGAGTTGGAGGTTACTATGAGCTGTGATGCCATAGCACTCTACCCAGGGGGATAGCTTGAGGCTCCATCTCAAAAAAAAAAAAAAACTTCTATAGACCACGCCAATATTCCTTCAACTCTAAATCACCCCAGGGCTAGGTAGGTATGAACAAATAGCCCAGAGCCTGACAAAATTATTCAACTAATTCAATCCTAAACTTACTCAGGATATTTACTCCCACTCACCCATTCCTTACCTTGAAAACCCCAGTGAATGTTCTGGTCCATGCTTCCCCCTTGCTTCATTCTAACTACCTGGTACCTCTCCATGTGGCTTTGCATTGTGTGGCACAGCATGCTCCCTATCTCTCGGCAACCGTAAGTAACAAATATCCTTTCAATGGCAATCATCTGCTTCATCTGCTGTCCTTATCACACCTAAAAAACCAAAATCCTGGATACACTTTATTATACTTATGTGAACACATTTTTTTCTGAGCATAGGGTTCAAGGTTTTACCACACACTGTCTTGTAGAGTTCATTGTCCTCTACAAGATTAAAAACCAATGACCAAATGTTTTAGGTCACATTGGAGCTTGAGCTCAGTGGGTGAGGATGTATCACAAAGCCTTTTGGGGGGGGGGGGCACGCAAAACCAGATGGCTGTTCTTAAGAGAGTGCAGAGAAAAAGTGGAGATTGCAGGGTTTTGTTTACTTTTGGTTTTTCTTGGCTTTCAACAGTACTGGGGATCATGAGGCAAGGGGATATAAAGGAAAAAGGTTCATAAATCCCCAAAGTAGCACTATAAATTAGCATATCTCCCAAATAATTCAAATCTTCTGAAAAAACAACAAGCACACTGTGCCAACCAATGACAGTATCACCAGCAAAGAGATAAAGCCTTGGCCTTCAACCTACGGCTGACAAGACACAGAGATTTGGGATCCAGACCAAAGTACAGAGTCTTGAGACATGCCTAGAATAAAGAGTAGTGATCTCAAAACAGAAAGCTTTTTGATGGCTAAGTGAGAACTGAATATTAAACAGATATTTATCAAACACAGCACTGTGGAAGATGTATATAAAATGGTAACAAGATGTACTTTTTGCTTGGTTGGAGCCTATATTCCAGTTAGGGTGATAAGATTTCCATCAAAAACAAGAAAAGGCAATGTGAGTATCTACCAAGGGACAACTAGGGCCATAGCCATTGGAGGGAGGGGGGTTTACTGGACACAAGTGGGTGTGGGGAGATCAGGAAATTTAGGAAGTAGGAGCTTCATGGAACGAGGAGCAGGATTTGGATAGGAAGAGAATAGGAGAATAGTTCAAGATAGAAAGAGGCTACTGTGAACCCTGTGTATATTCAGGGTTTAAGGGCTAATATCAGTTCAATGAGAAGCAAAGGCTTATATAAAGAATGGAGAAATCAGACCGAAAAAAGAAAAGCAATCTGTCATCTGTGTGGCAGGAAATGGCAATCTTTTGACTTCTTTTTGAGTAAGGGAATTACACAGTGGACAGCATTTTAATTTAGTTTTTATCAAAGTACTATAAACCCGATACTTTTAAAATTAAGAGGTATTACATGGCTGACAATATTAAAAGAACACCAGCCTCATGACCTATTTCCCTTGATTTCTGTTCTCTAGAGGCAGCTACTTTTCAAACCCTTTTGCTGTTTTTCTACTGAAAATTAACTATGGCATTTTAACTGGTAATGATTTTTCAATTTCAGGTATTATATACCAGCTTCCTATGATAGGAGATAATTTTTCTTACCCTTTTTCCTCCTTCATCCTTTCAAAATAGTTCTATCACATTTTTTGATTAATATTAATTATTTACAGTAATATGACTACATAAATGTTCACAGAATACAGAAATAGTATTATAAATTTATATTTCTTTTCACATGCAATATTATTTCTTCAGGGGAAGAAATGTTCTTGTCATCACTTACTAGTCACTACCCTCCTTTTCTCATACTCTTTATACAGTGAGCATATACTTTTTCTTTGGTGGGGGGGGGTGGGAGTCTTTTTTATTGGCCAGAGCCAGGTTTGAACCTACCACCTCCAGTATACGGGGCCCGGTGCCCTACTCCTTGGGCCATAGGCGCCGCCCCCCCCCCTTTTTTAAGACAGAGTTTCGCGTTGTCATCCTCTGTAGAGGGCTGTAGTGTCATAGCTCAGAGCTCATAACAACTTCAAATTTTGGGGCTCCAGTGATCCCCTTGCCTCAGCCTCCCAAGTAGCTGGGATGACAGGGGTCTGACACAATGCCCGGCTAGTCTCAAACTCCTGAGCTCAGGCAATCAGCCTCCCTCGGCCTCCTGGAGTGCTAGGATTATAGGCATTAGCCACCATGCCTAATTGCTTTATTGTCATTTTAGAGGGTGGATATAAATATGTGTGTTCATTCTGTCAGGTTTCCCTTAAGTCACAGGCCACATACTGGCAAGTATTTTTCATGAGGGAAGATTGTAAGCAGGAAGTGACCAGTTAGGAAACCTCTACAAAGGTGCAATAATGGCCTGAATCAGGGTTAGAACAGCAGGAAGAGAAAGGAACAAACAATGTGAGAGATTCCTTCAGGGATGATGAATCAATAATTTGAACACAGTAGGAAACAGTATAGGATAGCTTAGAAGAAATAATAAACCACAAAACATACAGACTTAGCACTTGTTGGGGAGCACCAGAGAAGAATGTTGATAGCATTAATAAAAACAAAGAGAAGTGTTATATTTTAAATATTTGGGTTTTGGTTTTTTTTGTAGTTTTTGGCTGGGGCTGAGTTTGAACCCACCACCTCCTCTATATGAGGTTGGCGCCCTATTCCTTTGAGCCACAGGCACCGTCCCCAGTGTTTGGGTTTTGAAACATTAAATATATATATAAGATGGCTATGGATCATCCAAAGTGGAAATAATTTAGAAAAATATCTTCAGTTATTTCCATGAAAGTGACAACTCAGAAAACTGGAAAAAGTCAAAGTAAACAGAAGAGCTGGAATGGAATTGGTAGAAGGAAAGCAGGGAAATCAAAGCTTTCAAAAAGAAAGTGATCAAAGAACTTTTATTTTTCTTTTAGAGACAGAGTATCACTTTGTCATCCTCAGTAGAGTTCTGTGGCATCACAGCTCACAGCAACCTCCAACTCCTGGGCTTAGGTGATTCTCTTGCCTCAGCCGCTCGAGTAGCTGGGACTACAGGTGCCTGCCACAACGCCCAGCTATTTTTTGTTGCAGTTTGGTGGGGCTGAGTTTGAACCTGCCACCCTCGATACATGGGGCCAGTGCCCTACTCACTGAGCCACAGGCACCACCCAAAGAACATTAATGTTTGTTTGTTTGTTTGAGACAGAGTCTCACTATGTCACCCTCAGTAGAGTGCCATGGTGTCACAGCTCATAGCAACCTCAAACTCTTGGGCTTAAGTGATTCTCTTGCCTCAGCCTCCCAAGTAGCTGGGACTACAGGCACCCACCACAATGCCTGGCTATTTTTTTTTGTTGCAGTTGTTTAGCTGGCCCAGGCTGGGTTTGAACCTGCCACCCAAGGTATACATGACTAGCACCATAACCACTGTGCACCAAGCCAACATTACTGTTTAAGAGAGGTGGTTCTTCAAAAAATTAAACACAGGCTTGGTGCCTAAGGCTCAGAGGCTAGGGCGCCAGCCACATATACCGGAGTTGGCAGGTTGGAACCCAGCCTGGGCCTGCCAAACAACAATGACAACTACAACCAAAAAAGAGCCAGGTGTTGTGGCAGGCACCTGTAGTCCCAGCTACTTGTGAGGCTGAGGCAAGAGAATGGCTTAAGCCCAAGAGTTTAAGGTTGCTGTCAGCTATGATGCCACGGCCCTCTACTGAGGGCAACATGGTGAGACTGTGTCAAAAAAAAAAAAAAAGTGTTTTTCATAATATCCAAGGAGTAGAAACAACTCATATCCATTACCTGAAGAGTAGATAAATAAAATGTGATATATCCATACAATGGAATGTTACTCAGCCATAAAAAGAAAAGTACTGATATGTGTTATAACACGGATGAAACTTGAAAACATTCAGCTAATGTGAAAGAAGCCAGATACAAAAGGCCACATGTAGTTATGATTCCATCTGTATGAAATGTCCTGGACAGGCAAATAAATGAACAGAGAAAGATATTTGTCAGGGTGTGGGTAAGAGTGGAAGAATAGAAAGTATCTGCAAATGTTCTTTTTAGGGTGCTGAAAATGTTCTAGAATTAGTGGTGATGGTTTGTACAACTCTATGAGTATACTAAAAACTACTGAGTAGGACACTTTGAAAGGGTAAATTATATGTAAGTTATATCTCTTTTCTTTTCTTTTTCTTTGAGGCAGAGTTTCACTTTGTCATCCCCAGTAGATTGTTGTGGCATCATAGCTCACAGCAACCGCAAACTCTTGGGCTCAAGCAATCCTCTTGCCTCAGCCTCCAAGTAGCTGGGACTATAGGCATCTGGCACAACACCTGGCTATGTTTACAGATGGAGTCCCACTCTTGCTCAGGCTGGTCTCGAACTCCTGAACTCAGGCAAAACCTGCCTCAGCCTCCCAGAGCACTACAGTGCTGGGATTACAGGTGTGTGCCACCATACCCAGCTGAGGTCTCATTCTTTGCTCAGGCTGGTCTCAAGTAATCCACTTGTCTTAGCCTCCCAGGGTAGGAGCTAAGACTACAGACCCGAGCCACTGTGCCCAGCCTATAAATAATATCTCAATTTTTTAAAAAAGGTCAAAATGAATGAATGAGGACTAGGAAAAAGCCATTAAATTGGCTAAGTCACTACGAAGGGGTGTGAGGGTAAGAGAGCACCTATGTTCTTATATATAAAGATGAGAGCAGGTCAACAAAGGCAAAATAAAATTAGCTGGATGTCATGGCACACGCCTGTAGTCCTAGCTATGTAGGAGTTGCAGTGAACTATACTCCAGCCTGCGAAGCAGTGTGAGATCCTGCTTTTGTCTTGTTTACTTTTTCTTTTTAAACAAAAATAATGCAAAATAAACAGGAAGTCTGAAAACAATTACTTAAAACATTTGGGGCTGGGTGTGAATGGCTCATGTCTGCAATCCTAGCATTTAGAAAGGCTGAGATGGAAACATTTCTTGAGGCCAGGAGTTCCAGACCAACCTGAGCAAGAGTGAGATGCTGTCTCCACAAAAAAATAGAAAAATTAGCTGGGTGTTGTGACACATGGCTGTAGTCCTAGCTACTTAGGAGGGTAAGACAGGAGGACTACTTGAGTCTAGGAGTTTGAGGTTGCAGTGAGCTATGGTGATGCTATTGCACTCTTGCCTGAGTGACAGAGTAAGAACCTATCTCAACACCAACAAATTGCCCAAAACAGCAAAAACAAAACAATAATAACAACCCCCCCAAACCCCCCTCCTTGGCCTAGGTATAGGTATGAATTTTTCAACTGTCCCAAGATTTTGCATCAGCATTAAAATAACATTAGAAAGGAATTGAAAATGGGTTAAAAGGTTTTGTTAGCTCTAAATTAATTAATCCAATTAATGTGCATTGACTGATTACAATGTGTAAGTATAGGAACTTATCGAAAATGTAAAGTTTACACCTAAATTAGATCAATTAATTAGGGAACAAAAATTTTATCTCAGCTCAGTGCCTGTGGCTCAAGTGGCTAAGGCACCAGCCACATACACCTAAGGTGGCGGGTTTGAATCCAGCCTGGGCCCACCAAAATAACAATGATGGCTGTAACCAAAAAGTTACAGCTGGGCATTGTGGCGGGGGCTTGTGGTCTCAGCTACTTGGGAGGCAGAGAAAGGAGACTCGCTTGAGCCCAGGAGTTGGAGGTTGCTATAAGCTGTGATGCCACAGTACTCTACCCAGGGGGATAGCCTGAGGCTCTGTCTCAAAAAAAAAATTTTTTTTTTATCTCAATCCTAGAATATTCTGTTTACTTAGAAAAACATGGTTGCTATCCCCCCAAAGCACAGGATAATAAAAGGTATGGAGGAAATCCTCAGACCTTTATTGAATGAAATAATAGCTAAACATCAGCACTGCCTTCACTGCGGGGTTCTATGTATTGGAAGAACAACAGGTGATAAAGGTGGTAAGAGTGTGCAAGAAGGAGTGTGTACTGGTGCTTATTTAAGGAAAAAAAATTTAAAAGATAGCCCAAGCATCACTCTAAAGATATAATCAAATATTAGATTCATAGTTACATCTAATATATTTTAGTAGAAATTACCCAGGTAAAATGTGCTATTGGATATTGAACTTGCTAGTTCCTAACCTTATCCCCTTCTAAAATGAAATCATTGTTTTTAGAACAAAGTTTTTTTATTTCTTTTAATGTCTTAGAAATATAACCCTTGTGTTACAGTAGAATAGGCTATAACAGAAACACTGGGGACTATAGATATGAAAAACAAGGTTCTGAATTTGAGAGAACTAACAATCAAGTAGGAGGGAGAGAAAGTATGTACATAAACATCAGAATACAAGGAAAAACATTGTAAATATATTGTACAAACTAGGCATAATTTGAATACAAGTTATCTTTAGAGTAAAATGAATCCAAGAATAAGACAGATCAACATATACTTCATTTAAAAAAATTACAATCATCTAACATGGAATGAAGTACTGTGATTTATGTTCATTTTCATAAATATATAGCAAGATTGCAAAGAGGACTACAGGAATCCACCACATCACCCAGAGAGATTTTTTATTTTTAGTAGAGAGTGGGTCTCACACTTGCTCAGGCTGAGTTTAAGGGATTCATCTGCCTTAGCTTCCCAGAGTGCTAGGATTACAGGCTTGAGCCACTACACCTGCTTGGCCCAAACTTTTGTTTTTTAAGACAGAGTCTCACTATGTTGCCCTCAGTACAGTGCTGTGGCATCACAGCTCACAACAACCTTAAACTCTTGGGCTTAAGTGATTCTCTTACCTCTGAAGTAGCTGGGACTACAGGCCCAGCTATTTTTTTGTTGCAGTTGTCATTGTTGATTTTAGCTGGCCCAGGCTAGTTTCAAACCTGCCAGTCTTGATATATGTGGCCGATGCCCTACCACTGAGCTATAGGCACCACTCCAATCTTTTTTTTTAAAAAGATACGGACTCTTGCACTGGTGCCCAGGCTTAAGTGCAGTGGTGCAATCATAGCTCACTGTAACCCAGTAGTTCTCAACCTTCCTAATGCTGTGACCCTTTAATACAATTCCTCATGTTGGGGTGACCCCCAACCATAAAATTATTTTCATTGCTACTTCATAACTGTAATTTGTTACTGTTATGAATCCTAATGTAAATATTTGATATGCAGGATGCTCTTAGACGACCTCTGTGAAAGGGTCACTTGGCCCCCAAAGGGGTTGTGACCCACAGATTGAGAACCACTGCTGTAACCTCTTCTTCCTGAAGTCAAATAATCCTTCTGCTTCAGTCTTCTGAGGAGCTAGCACTAGAGGCACAGTGCCAGCATGCCTAGCTAATTTTTTCTTTTTAATAGCAATGGAGTCTCACCATATTGCACAGTCTAGTCTCAAACTCCTGAGTTCAAGAGATTCCTACCCCACTTCTTGCCTTCCCAAAGTGCTGGGATTGCAGTTGTGAACTACTGTGCTCAGGAGAGTAAAACTTGTATTATTTTACTTTAATGGAAAGCTACCATTTCTAAATGTTTATTGTGTGTCAAGTGCCACAACAAATGCTTTTTTTTTTTTTTTTTTTTTTATATAGAGCCTCAAGCTGTCCCCCTGGGTAGAGTCCCATGGCATCACAGCTCACAGCAACCTCCAACCCCTGGGCTCAGGCGAGTCTATTGCCTCAGCCTCCCAAGTAGCTGGGACCACAGGCGCCTGCCACAACGCCTGGCTATTTTTTGGTTGCAGCCATCATTGTTGTTTGGCGGGCCTGAGCTGGATTTGAACCCACCACCTTAGGTGTATGTGGCTGGTGCCTTAGCCACGTGAGCCACAGGCGCCAAGCCTAAGCACTTTAAAAGCTCTCAATCTTCACAACCACCCTAAACAAAGTTTACTCATTAGACGAATATTTATTGAGCGACTACTACTTGCCAGAAAATGAACAAAACAGACAAAAAATTCCTACCTTCATGGAAACTACATTCAGAGGTTCTAAAACTGTATTAAAGGGCCACGTATTAGGAAGGTTGAGAACCACTGTTCTAGGGTTCTAGTAACTAATAACTTTACCAAATAACACGCTAAATTATGTTAAGTATCATGGAAAAATATAAAAAACAGAGAATAGACATGGAAAGTGGGTGGGTGAAGGGCTGGTAATTTTTGATAGAGTAGTTACTAGAAGGCTTTACTGAATCCCTGTTTTACAGATGAGAGGAAACTGAGGCTCTGATCAAGCTAAACAACTTGTCCATGGTCACCCAGTTAGTAAGAGGTTAGATGAAATTTGAATTCAGCTGTCCTTACTATTAAGCAATATGGTCTCTCCCCAAGTCAGTAATGAATCTGATACTTAATATTTGCTTCATCAGATATATCTTAATGACTATGTTGGCATTTTTAATCCCCCTAAAGGGGTAAGGAATAAATTTCTATTTAGTATTTGATGCCTCATTTTACATCCAAGTTAGCTTTTATAAAGGAGTTGTGAGTGGCCTAAGATCTTTGGCTAACATATTCTAAGAGAAGCTGAAATCAAAATAATAATTAGACAGGATGTGAAAGGACACTTCATGAGCTACATTCAGCCTGTGAAAAGATTATGTATAAATCCTGGAGAAGCCCTGCCTCCTCCTTACTGCAGCTGTGACCACCTCTACCTATTTAGTTCAACAAGTATTTACTTTATGCCCCAAGGGTGCCTAGCACAACTCAGATGTTTTTCAGTGGCTCCTTTTATTAAACTGGCATAGATCCTTTTCCGTTATCTGAGCCTGTCTTATAGCACTGAGGTGGACTTGTCATTGGAACATCTAAAGTTGGCAGTCCAGCTTGTCTCAAGTAATTCAGGCATTGCAAATAACCTGGGTGCTAAGGCATATATCTAATTTTATTCCTTTTGACTTCAGATAATACCTTTTTCAAAGGAAATGAGAGTGCTTTGAGAATTTTTTGTACTTAATCCCTGGAAGGAACATGGAGGTAAGCACCAAACCTTAACTTGTCAAGTGGACAGACATTAAATGACTCACCCAAATTATAAGTGAATTAGTGAAGGAACAAGAATGAGAACAACCTGGCTGTCAACTTGTAGTTTTGTTTTGTTTCTTGAGACAAAGACTTACTCTGTTGCACTTGGTAGAGTGCTGTGACCTCATAGTTCATAGCAACCTCAAACTCTGGGGCTGAATCGATCCTCTTGCCTCAGGCTCCGAAGTAGCTGGGACTAGAGGCACCTGTTGCAACACTGGGCTAGTTTAGAGATGGGGTCTCCCTCTTGCTCAGACTGGTCTTGAACTCTTGAGCTCAAGCAATCCACCTGGCCCAGCTTCCCAGTGTGCTAGGATTACAGGCACGAGCCACAGTGCCCAGCCTTGTAGTTAATTTTCTAAAACACAAGATCAGTAGTTCTTAATCTTTGTGTTGATAACACACATTTGGATACTGATTTCTTGAGAATTTATTAGAAAGGATTAAAATACTCAACAGTAAAGTTAACAATAATAAAAAGGCAGTCACTATAATAGTGAGAGAAAAAAAAAACTGTAATAGTGAGAAAATTTCCCCTAGATCCTAACTGGTGGCCTTTGGCACTGTGTCATTGAACAGACTATTTTCCCTGCCCTGTATTCACTCACCTACTCACCAGGCAAACTTCTCCAATGTTCCAGAAACAGTCTTGTTCTTTGACACTAGTCTCTTACCCCTCACTCCTACCAATTTATATCCTACTCCAGAACACAAAGTGTGACTGGCTCAACTTCAAAATCAACTTGATACTATAATAACAGTTTTAGTAAACGTGGGTTTTACACACTGATTAAAACTTGCTGGCATACCAGTGTGCTACGTCACATAAGAAAAGTCAGTCTGCCTTCAGGAAAGCAAAAGCCTCCTCAATTAAGAGGTCAACTTGAATTTAGTGGTTAATTAATGCTTTACGGCAACATCACCGGGAAATAAGCAACTGACAAGCAGTGCCAAGGGCACTCATTAAGGACTACGTCCTCCTGTATCATGTCAAAATGACAGCCTCTGTGTTAGCCAAGAAGAGATAAATTGACCTCATCTAAGAAAGTCAAAGCTGGAAAGGTACTATACTCCCCTAAAAAAGCTTATGGGGGAAAACTAGAGCAGTGATAACTTGAATTTTTGTAACATATTCTCTAACAGGATGAATACTACTGTATTGACGTCTTTGGATAAAGTCCTGTATTAGAAAAAAGTTAATTAACTTCCTGATAACCTGGGGAAATTATGACAGAGTGATACAATGACCAGGGATGAGGAATCAGATAAAACCCAGGACTTCTAGTTGCAGAATAATAATAGTAATCCAAAGTATTAAATGATAAGAAAATAATCATTGATCCTGGAATCAATAATCATTGATTATTACTTTGAATAATAGTCATTCAAGGTACTAAATGATAAGAAAATAATCATTGTCTTAATGAAGACAACTTAATTTTTTTCTGTTATAAATCCCCAGCACTTAGTGTAGGAATTGGCACATAGTAGCACTCAATTAAATATATTCCAATGAATATATTACACACAAACTTGAAACTATATTATTCATCAGAATAGCAATGAATGCAGTACTACAATGAAGTTTGGTCTTTTTCTTGGTTGATAAATTTTATGAAGTTAGTAAATACTAGAACCGGGTATAATTATTTTCCAATGAATAAATGAATAATTACTCTGAGGAAATGGATGATATGAACAGATTCATCTATGCACTTCTCAAATATAAACAGAAATCCTAGTTTTTACCCCCAAATTCTACTCTTTGTTCCAAGGTAGCCATATTGTCTGTTAGGCAGAGGGGGGAAATCCGTAAAGGATTAGTATTCATTCTAGATTTTTCCCTATGGCTAGCAGTAAGATTAGGTTCAAGAGAGAAATGCAGTAATGGGACCCTGAGGGCATATAAACCATATCAGAGCCAGACAGGTGAAAAAAAAGAAATTCAAGAAAGTCAAAAGAGAAGGAACACAGTATATGGTTGGGAACTGTCGGTTTTGAGACTCAGCCTGAGAAAGTCCACAGATAACTACAGCATGAAGAGGATGACCACATTACGTTCCCATGAGATCAACCTGAGAACACAAAGAGATGAGCAGAGAAAATAAAAGTGGTGAATTGAATACATTTTAAATGGGGGGGGAGGGGCCTGCAACCCTTATCAACAGAAAAGGTATTTCAGGTCCTTCCGCCAGACAGAACAATAACCTAACTAACTTCAAAATTCAGTGAACCTATTGGGTAGACAGGCTCCATGGCCAATGCTACCTATAACTTGGAATACAATGTATTAATCGTGAAGGAAGAGAAGAATTTAAGTCTTTGGTTTCTTATAAGAAGGCAGTGTGGTTCGTCTCTATGACATTTTCTAATGTTCAGCATTTAAGAACATCAAAGCCAAAGGAGAAAACAGGCAAAATAGTCAACAATTTAATGTTCAGGTTCTAGATTGAAAAAGAAATAGACAGGCATATACTTCTTTTTTTTTTTTTTTTTGAGACGGAGCCTCAAGCTATCCCCCTGGGTAGAGTGTCATGGCATCACAGCTCATAGCAACCTCCAACTCCTGGGCTCAAGCCAGTCTCCTGCCTCTGCCTCCCAAGTAGCTGGGACCACAGGCGCCTGCCACAACGCCCGGCCATT
>CAUYQV010169754.1:0-32474 GCA_963574575.1 Galagoides demidoff
TGGACTTTGTAGCCTTAGATGTGGAAATGAATCAGGTGGCCAGCCACGTACACCTACGGTGGCAGGTTCGACTCCCCAGCCCGGGCCCGCCAACCAACAAGGATGGCTGCAACCAAAAAATGGCCGGGCGCTGTGGCGGGCGCCTGTGGGCCCAGTTACTTGGGTGGCAGTGGCTGGAGTCTCGCTTGAGCCCAGGTGTTGGAGGTTGCTATGAGCTGTGATGTCATGGCACTATACCCAGGGGGTTAGCTTGAGGCTCCTTCTAAAAAAAAAAAAAAAAAAAAAAAGCAAGAGTGAGAAGTGAGCACATTGTGTCACATTTGCTATCATCCCAGTGGCCAAAGCAAAGAATCAGGTGAACACGAGTTCAAGTAGTGGGGAAGCAGACTGTGCCTCTTTAGTGAGAGAACCACAAAGTCATATGGCAATATGGCATAGGGTCTACAAGAAAGGGTAACGCCTAGGGACCACGAACACAACCCATCTCCCATGCAGAGCTCTGCCAGGGAAAAATGTCTGAGCCCTCATGGGTGTGAGTTTATTGTTTGTGAAATAACTTTGCACTCTGTTTTTGTTATGAATTATGACAGGGAGTGGAAATGCAGCATTATCATTAACTATGTCATATTTCAGAAGCTATTCTTTCTAAACTGACGACCAAATCATTTAAAAGTATAAGATAGTAATTTACTTTTCAATTCTGCACACATCTTAGACTATAATGAAGTCTTATTGAACAAACGCTTTTTAGCAGGGGTATGTTTCCGATACGAATGAGGATTTCAAGCAGCAAAACTTGAAGCGTAACAATGAACAGTTCTGTAAAATGAAAAAATCAGCTAAGCCTATAAATCTCCTCCATGTACATTTATGCCAGAATTAGACATATGAATAATCTATTCTTAGAGAATATTCTGTAAAGCATAAACTCTTACTTATAATGATGTCTCCATGGAAATGCTCTTTCAAATGGAGTCATTGACAATTGTGAAATATACAACATTGTAGGGTTTAAATTAAGCCTTTAAGAATTCATGTATATCAAATTCTATTTTTTTTTTAATTTCAAATAATAAACTGAAATAAGTCCCTTTCTTCTCAAAGCATTTGAAAATAATGTATGCAATATAATTAAACATAAACATCAATGACTATAATGCATGTTATAAATAACAAATTCCAGAAAAAAAGTTTTCTATTACACTTCCCATAGAAAGCTGCTCATGTTTGAGGTAGCACTTTGGAGTGAAAAAGATTTGACCTTCAGATCTAGGTAGACCTAGATAGAAATCCTGATTCTCTCTTTTGTAAAATCTATTTGGAGGATTTTTTCTAAACTCTGTGAGTCTCAGTTTCCTTATCTGTAAAAAGGAAGCAATGTATCTATGTCATAGTTTCTGATGAGAATTGAAAGTTATATAAAATGTCAAACAGCACAGAGCTTCACATGTAAAAAGCTTCTTACTAATATCTTAATATAACTGCCTTAAAAGATACACTCTTTTACATTCATTTACTTAATACTTGATTCCCAGTAGTTGTCTTTTGCATACTAGAAAGCAAAATGCGTCCTGGAAAGGAAATTGTCCTGCAGAGTCTGAGCAAGGTAAATGACCGGTACAAACCAGTGTGTTATTACAGTGTGTTATTACAAAGATTAATATACACTCTTGTTCTAATCATAGTGTCTTAAACGGGACAGGAGAATACATTAGCCAGCTTGATATAACCAATTTTCCCCGCTAAATAATATTAGCATTTAAAAGATTTTCAAGTATATTAAGCTAGAGAATTTTGTTCAGAACACTTCAAGAAATGGCTGCATACAAAAGCAAACAGAATGGCAAATATTAAATTTTAGTTTAAATACCACTTTTTCTCCTCCTTTTAGAGACAACAAAACCTCTTGTGGCTATAATAATCAGGCTACCATGTGAGATAAATTTCCAAGAACTGTTCTTAGTTGAATTCTTCTGCTGTTGCCAGATGCTTATCAAAAGATGTCCTAGATGATGCTAAGTCCTTGATGCTGAAGTTAAAAAGGAGAAGCAGGATCAATCAATAAATGGATGTTCAGGGTGCAGTTTTCCAATCTGAACTTTCCATGGATCAATGAAGCATTCTGGTGATCCAGCCAAAAAGTTCTTCACTACATGATCCTAGATACCATATTGCATAGAATCCATAAAGAAGAGTTATGTCCAAGTGAACAGATTTTTCCTTTACTCTTTTGGGATGACTCTAAGTGCTAAGGAGAAGTCATAACTTTCCAAATAGAGCTTAACTTTGCTTCCATCACCTGGGAAATCCATATGCACCTGCCCAGATGAGCTGACACACTAAACAATGGATATTTATATTTCCTGCACAAGTACATTTCAATTTTGTGGTGGAGCTGGTCTGAGTGATTCTACCAGTTAGTCTTTATTCCACTGCAAAGAATTGCCTCTGTTGCCAAGAAGACTGATGTGCTTTAGAACAAACTGAGGTATTTCTTTGACCTCCCATTTTCATCCCCCCAAACATCCCTTCTTTGTCCTGCCAAGGGGAATATATGGAAAGATCTAAATTATAAGATTGGTCTGAAAGTATAAGGCTAAGGGACCCTTGATATTAAGAAATCATTATGATTCATAACAACTTTAAAATCTTGTCTATTCTCCCCATAAAGTGCCTTTCCCTTTTAAATTTTTTGGTATTTATGGAATTAATGATATGTTGCATTAACACAAGTCCTTTCATCCAGGAACTTCAAAGCACTTTTTATTTGTCACATTTTAGAGTTGTTTAGTATGCCTGTAAATTGTTTTTGTGATTGATACTGGAGGGAGAAAACATTAAGAAAAACAAAGTAGAATTTTGGGAAAAAATTCAAATACATAACATTTAATCTGAACTAATTGTCTTAGTTTTCTGTAGCCTATGGTAAATCAGAATGAAATGTGCTATGTGCTTGCACTTAAAATTTAGCTCTGCTAACATCTGTTTCTTTTAAATTAGATTTTAATTTAAAATGGCTTGTCGTTATTTTAAAAATATATTACGGAGAATATTTTGCCTCAGATTTAGAGTTTCCTTCACCAAAAATCTTATATATTAATACATGTAAATATATTCTACATTGGCCTTTTTATCCTCTTGGGTAATTACTAAAGTAATTCATAGACCTGTTCTTACTGGTAAGTAGGGATAAATTAAATTTGTCAGGACACTAAAGTAGCATTAGATAAATTATGTTCCGTTGACCTAAAAGAGAGTTAATTCTGGGGAAATGAAGCAGTTTATTTCTTAAGTCTTGTGTGAGTTCATAGTAGGATTTTGAGGAAGATTATGAAATCATTGTTAAATGAGCTCTTACTTCGTAGAGCACACAATGAAAATTTCTTGTCTGTCCTTTCAGTGATGGTACATGTATGTAGAAAGTGTAACCCACTTTTTTGCGTGTGATCAGCATTAACATCCCTATGTATGTGATTTAAAAGCAAGTCTCTGGAAAGCAGTTATAGCATTTAAATGACACTGTCTTTGCCTGTGCAGCGATCTGACATTGGGCAAGTCCTTAACTTTCTTCAGTTATAAAAGGAAGAAATGTGGCATAATCATCCCTGAGGTCATTTTAGGCTTCTGTGAAATTTAATGAATTGTAACTCTTTCTAAAATGTGGATTGTTTACTATTGGCAAAAAATAGTGATAATTATAACCTACTTCACTTATAGTCAGCAGCGCTGAAACAATCTGTGACAAGGCACACAAGGAAAAACATGTAATCTAGAGCTGTTAACTGTAGAGTAAATGCCACTCTTCCTCCTGCTGAATTTGTATCTGAGTCAGTGCACAAGAGATTGCAGATGCTGCTGGACATTTCTAAGCTGGTCATCACTGTTTTCCTCCCATTGTTATGAAATGACTCAACGTCCGCCTGGCGTTATTCATTTTGACTCTGTGCAGGGATGTAAGTAATTGATACAATGGTATTGGAGGGTGTATTTGTCATGACTTTCAGTAGGAAGTCATGGGAATCTGTCTCAAACTAGATTATATAAAAATGAAATTTATTGGGTCACATAACCCAATAAATTTGGGTTATTTAGTGGGTTAAGACTGGCTGCAGGCCTGGAATCTAGGGGTTATATGATACCAAGAAACAACATCTTACCATCGTTTGGTTTGGTTTTCTACTGTCTTGACTTCATTTGAACAATTTTCGGCCATGATATTTTAAGATGGCAGGGATTAAAATCTATCTGTTCAGCAACTTTTGTGGAAATAGCTTCTTCTTTTTTTTTTTTTTTCTAATAGTTCACATGAAAGTTCTTCCACTGAATCTTATTGGCCTGGGGTAGCTCATGCATCCCACTCATCTGGCTCATGGGACTGCCTTTTCCTACCTACTATGCCTAACAAGCATGTGCTCATCCCTGGAGATTATCAGTGTGGGGGATGGCAGTGAGGTCCCCCTGTCTAAACTGCACAGGCTGAGTACTGGGGAGGTGTGACGCCACACAACAATCAGGGTGCTGTTCCCAGAAGAGTCAAGGACTGCTGTGTCGGCACAAGCAGTAGACATCCACTCCAAAGCATAGTCACAAAGGAAGAATGGGAGAGTCAGAAAGACAAGTACCATTCTTACAACAAATATTAATATGTTTTAAATGTTATTATGTGCCCTAAACACTAAAGATACAGAAATGGGCAAAATAGAGAAAAAAAAATCTCTGTCCTTGTGTGTAGCTTGCTCTGATGGGAGAGACAGAGTATGTGTTGACCTCTAGCAAAATATTGGTGTAATATACTTCATAATGTGGGAATTATGTAGATTCAGATTTGTTCCAAGACCATATTTGCTTGATTAGTTCACTTCTTACTTCTACCCACTATAATTTTGAAGCTAATTAAGTTATGAAGGATTTTTATCTTGTTCTTCATCAGTTAAAAAGCTCTGAAAATGTCATTATAGAATTTTTACCTACATCATGTAAGTAATATATGCTTATTTTTATTGGTGGGGAAAAAAACTCTTTTAATATACCTTTTGGAGGCCTCTTTAACTATTTTTATAAGTCTTTGCCAATTTCTGAAATACTAAGTATTTCTATAATACCATGATTTATTTCATGGCAGGAATGAGATTAGTTTTATTTTCCTATACCTCCCACCTGTCCTTCATCCTCCCCAGGGGACTTCTTAAGGCAAGGAAAATTTTAAAAGATTATTCCCTTGTATTCCTATAGTTACATAGGATGATTCTTTCTCTCCTTTTCTGGAAAAATAAAAACAAAATCATTTTTTAAATATACTAGGTTCTTGGTTTAAAAAAATGCTGGTTAGTTCATAAATGTTGAAACATTAGGATATTTCATCAGCAATAGGTAATAAGAAAGAAAAGCTTAATGCATAAAAACATTCTGATTAAATTCAACTGAATCACATGAACCCTTTGGTGCATTGCTGGTAGGCAAATCTAATTAGCTATAATATTTAAGGGAATACTGTCCTAAAAAGGTATATCATCTTCCTGCAATAATAGGTTCTTCCTGGGTCTGTTCTATAACTTTCTTTTTCTCCAAAAGAAGAAAAAAGGATGTAAGTTAGTGTGGAAAAGCTTTTCTTTTAAAATCTGCTACAAAATTCATTGTAATGGTAATAAAATTTTAAATTACTAATGAATACAACCTATCATACTTAAACTATTCTGTATAAATTAGAAGCAACTTATTTTCACAACTATAAATATTAAGAGATTCCTAAACTTTCATGTTTAATATTGGGAAAATGTATATTTTTACTGGTCTTACATTTAGGCCACATTTGAATTTTAAAGGGAAAATTATAGCCTAAACTCAAAGTTTATTTATAAATAAACAAATCTGCAATAGCATCCCTCCTGTAATGTGAAATAAACTTGAAAGCCTGAATATACCCTCTCTGCCCATTCTTAGCCTTTGTTGTCTAAACATCCTCTCCTAAATGATATTCTTTAAAAAGAATGAGAGTCTTCTAGGAGTATAGGTTTGATATTTCTGGATTTTTTTGTTAGTTTTTTGGGGGTTTTTTTTGAGACAGAGTCTCACTTTGTTCCCCCTGGTAGAGTGCTGTGGTGTCATAGCTCACAGCAAACTCAGACTCGTGGGCTCAAACAATTCTCTTTCCTCAGCCTCCCAAGTAGCTGAGACTACAGGTGCCCGCCACAATGCCCGGCTATTTTTAGATATGGGATCTTGCTTTGGTTCAGGCTGGTCTCAAACCTGTGAGCTCAGGCAACCCACCCGCCTCAGCCTCCCAGAGTTCTAGGATTAAGGTGTAAGCCACCATGCCCAGCCTGGGTTTGATATTTCGAGCACTGATCTTCTCCTATTGAGTATGATGGAAAATCCTTAACTTTTCATAGACTATATACTGGTCTAGGGTTAATTTAATATGCTTGCCTTTTACATAATTCCTTCAAATTGCTGACATAATATATTGTGATTCCTTGACATTTTAATTAACCATCACCATAAATGATGGGCACAAATCTTTTTATTTTTAAAGTGTTAATCAAACTTTAAAAATCATTCAGAAAAACATGAAAAGTCTCTATAATTCATTAACAGGTATTTGTTATCTACTCAGGAGGCTTTAATCTAGAAATGTTAAAAAGAAAACATTTCATCATGGAACAGATATCAAAATCATATGATAATGAATTTGTTCATTTTCACTTATTCATGATAACAAAATATTCAAATATTCGTTAGCTTTTATTATCTTGAACTTCTCAATTCCTGAATGTTATATCTAAGTGTTACAAGCAAGTGTTAATTAATGACAAAAATGTTGAGTACAATAATGGAACCGTTGTGTGCCTAAAGGTATTCTAGAGAAAAATATACAGAAATGATGTTATAATACTATGGACCAACGCATGCGTGTATATGGAATCGGGATGCTTTATGACAACTGCAAAATAATCAAAGATTGGAAGCAGAGACTATGGCTTCCTAGGGCTAGTAATTAGGGCAATGAGTTAGGGAGTTGGGATAAATGGCAAGGGGGTTGTATTTCTCAATAGTCAGGAGCCAAGAATCTTATAGTCAGTTCAGAGAAAAGTATAAGCAGGTCTCAGAGTTTCAACTTAGTTATTTAAATTATAAACATATATTGAGTATAAAGTCTTAGAGTGGTGATGACACAGTCTGTATTAGAATCCCAGATCTGTCATTATTTGAATGGCTTGTGGAACTGACATATGAGGTTAGACAATTAAGTTTGAGAACTCATCCTAGAAAAAGTACAATGTACCTCATTGCTGAGTGTCACTACAGTCACCTTCAAAGTGCTTCCTTGGGCATCTGGTGACTGTCATATTTATCAGGGAGGTATATAGCATAGCACCTTTTCCAGGGTAAATATGTGAACTCAATTGTTAGACCTCTCATAAGACAACTCAATGGCCCTGCTAGAAAAAGAGTTCCAAAAATGCTTTGAAGTGTGGACTAGGCCCCGGCCTTGGCACCAGTAGTGATATTGAGCAATGAGGCTTTGAGCACTTTCTCTAGGAGGAGATCACAGACTTAATTGTCTGGCATCATAGTTTGCCCTCCTTTTGTTGGTTTGTCCTTTCATTTTTCTTGTTCAGATAATCAACGTAAGAATTGCTGTTTTAAAAGTAAAATGAGAAATGTAAAAGTACGTTAGTTTCTCTGAATGAAAGTAGTGAAAGTAACATAAAATAAAACTAGATTATTTTACATAGATAAAACCAGTTATTCTAATTCTTTTTTGAAAAAAGATGGAAAGAAACAAATGAATAAGTTTTAAATGAAGTTACTTTTAAACACGTAAAAATTTTAACACTAAAATCAAATATTTTCTTAACATTATCTAAAAATCAGATTTTATATGACACTATTTCGTATTCTAAAAAATTATTTTATTTCGGAATCTTTGCAGCTTAATTGTAATAAACTATTTCATTTTCAATTTAATATTTAAGTATTTACAATATAATTCAGTAAATATAACTTAATAGGATTTCTAAATGTGCATACTAGTTCTTTTGCTTCACTTCATTATTATTTAATCAGGACACAATTCAATATTTTAAATAAAAACTCTCGATCATTAGCACTATTTCTAATGATGGCAGTTATTTCCCCAGATTAGCTTCAGAAGTTCAAAATATATACACATTATTTTTATTTAAATTTATAATTATAAATTCTATCCATCGAATAAAATATTTAGAAATAATCTCTTAATAATTGGACATTGACACTTATAAATGTTTTTAATCATTCTAGTAATATTTATCCCTAATGGGAGAAATGTTTTAATGAATTCTGTCAGAAAACATTGTCATAGATTATTGAAGTGTGGTCCATTAGTCTTATTTCTATATCTTTTTTTAAACATAGTAGATAAAAGATAAACAATATTAAATACTAATACCTCAGAGGCAAAAGATAAACAACATTAAATACTAATACCTTAAACTCATCCATTTGCTGAGTCTAAATTTCAGTAAAACCTGACTAATTTTTTTCACTAATGACTTCAAAATTTTTATTCCCATCTTATGTGAATTAAAACCTAATTTCTTTGTTGGATTGCCACATTTTATGTAGCATCTTGCATTCAAAAGAATCTGAAGGTATGGTCACCTATTGGATAAACTTCTTAACTTAGAAAGATTATTTACATGCACAATATTTCTTTTCTGTAGGAAAAACATGAGTTATACACCATCCATTTTACAATATGTAAAGGCCTCAGTATTTATCAGGAAATGTGCTCATCAGGTAAAATTAAAGTGTTTAGGCTAAAACTCTTGAAGAAGCAAATTGAGAAGACACCTTGGGGTAGCTCTGCTAGGAAGATAGGAAGGAATACCAGCTGAAGGGCAGAGAAGTCAGGAGAACCTGACCCCAGGAAGGGAAAGCCCCTGCTAGGGTGTATCATTTGTTGAACAACTTTAAAGTTGAAGAGCAAAATATTTATTCATTATCTACCAGCCATTCTAGAGTACTACACAATGTCTTTGGAGATTTATTTTATTACACTCAAATTTTGAGTCTGTGATGAAATGGGAGGCGGGAGAATGAGTTGGGAGAAAATTTCCCCAGTTACAGCTTCTCAAAGACAAGAGCTGGAGAGGCGCTCCTTTCTGTCCCTGCCCCAGGACTAAACTTAGGGCCCTACAAATGGGAAACTTTCCATTAAAAAATAAAAAGTAAGTGTAGCACTTGGCAGTCTCTAAAGGCTAACTGAGTTTGCCTGACCTCTTATCTCCTACATGCCCTAGGGAACTTGTTAGCACAGAGCAGGGGTCCGCCACCTCTTGTTACTAATCAAGACCCATTTATGTTAATAATTCCCCTTTTAAAAGCAAGTCAGACAGGAAACTTAAGTAGGTTCACACTTCTATTTAAATTACCTCCATCAGATAACCAAACAAATTGCTTTTCTCTTTGTGCTATCTCCAGTCTTCTGCCTGAGGATATTATTTTTCAGGGAGTGGAGGACAGGTGTAAGTTTCTTTGGGCGTCCTGATCCTTCAGGTCTTGGTGAAACTGCTTGGGGAACAGAATGAGGGCATGGAAACAAGAAGGAAAGGTGAAGGTGGAGCTGAAAGAAATCGCTAAAAAGAAGCCTGCTCTGATTTTTATTTTTACCTGGGGTATTTCTGCAAGTTAGAACATCCTTCCAAGAATATTTACTGTAAGTGGCTAATGCCTGAGCTAATGTAAAATAATAAGACCTGACTTTATGACTTAATCCTGCACATCAGTCATAATCAATTATGAACAGAACATTTGCCAACGGCCCCTGACACATTGTGATGAAATAAGAATAAAAGAAAATACATAAATTCTTAATATACGACATTTCTTGCAGTTTTATAATTTTTATTTTAGCTCTGAACAGAAAATTGATTCTGTTTTTGCATGTGTGTTTACACATCTTATTTAACTATGTTAGCTAAATGGTCACAACAGTGCCATCGCTGCCCTGGCTGAAGTTCCTAGGTCAATGTCTATGGCAAGGCATTGAATCAGGTTTCTACTGCCATTTTACAAAAGGGAAGAAGGACTAGATGAGAACATGGCCACTTTATTCATTATGTATAGCTCATTAGTTCCCTTGTCAACTTTCCTTTGCTTTTAATCAATGGAAAGAAAAAGGCTTCACAGATTTTCAGTCGGAAACATATGGAGCTCATCAGGAATGTGTGAACTTGTATTTAAAGGTGCAGCTGACCTTGAGGACGCATCCTTCCCAAGTTGCCTTTTGTAAATCCCGTGATCAATAAATGAAATAGTATTCCATCCCCTTCACAATTCACCTTCAAGTGTCTGTTTGTTCCACACCTCATCTAAGCTTCTGTGGAACATTTTTCCCCTGTAATGGGCTCCAATCCTTTTTATATTGTCAGGTTCATAAAAGAAGGGTTTAGCATTTCTCCTCTATATTCAGATATTACAATAAAAGAATGAATTGACAAGATTGGTATTTTCAGGAATTCAACTCTACTTATACATCTAAATGAATGTTGCATCTCTCCCAGGAGTCATCCTGAGTGGCAATGGATTTATACCGATAGTGTTGCCTTTGCACATAGACGATTGCTGTTGTTCCTTTGAAAAGGCATTTAGAACCTATTTTGGAGCTTTAACAAAATAATATATCATCACCTTTACAATAATAACTAAGGGTATTTAACACACATCACTGCATATTCTTTTTTTCTGTATTATATTTGTAAATTTACTGGGAAGATTAAAAGTTTGGAGACAGGTTGCTACCAGGTTTGAGACTAGATGCGATTTTATTTTATTAAATGGGATTAGAATGCGACCAGAACCAATCTAACTTGGGCCTTTATTCCTCTTTTTGTCACTGAGGTTTGAGGTATTATGAAACATTCCAGGCCCTCCTAAATTGTAGAGGCTGGGTGGGCTTAAGTAGAACAAATGTTATTTTCTAAATGTAATAAGGCATTGCAAGGTATTGGTCAAGAGAATTTTAATACTTAATTATTTTACTTTAAGTGAATAATTAAAATACTTTTCCGTTTTCTCCCTTAGGGTAAGGAGGAAAATATCAAATATTTGAGAGAAAAAAGATTTTAAAAGGAGAGTGTTACTCTGACAATAATGAGTAAATTCCAAATTTTCACAGTGGAAGAGGCACTTAACATAGCAAAATGAATTACTATACGTGGAGCTAGAATTCATACCGTATAAAAATGGTTCTTCTAACTGTGAAGATTTCTTTTCTTATTCTTTATTTGAATGCATCCTAAGCTATCAAGTATAATTATTAACATGTTACACATATTATGTGGTAACTGAAAGTGAAACATTATCTAATCTCTGATTCTCACATGAAGGGTAGCACATGTTCCAAGGAGCGAAATTATAATCCTTAGCAGTATCTCAAACTGCATTTCTACCTCGCCAACGTTCTCCAAATTCTGCTGCACCTCCTCCCTGTGCCCTCCAGCTCCACTGTAATAAAAAAAATAAATAAATAAATAAAAACCAGTTGTGCAATGCGGAATGGATGAGGGGAGCATGTTAGGCAAGTGAGCCTTCTAGAAGCCGGAAAAATACTCAAAAACAATAAGCTAAATTATAGCTATAAAAGGCATTGAGTATTAATAAGAATTGTATAATGTCATTCTTGTGATACTTTCCTAAGAAGAATGTGTTTCATCTCCATCCCAGTAAATACTACTAATATAAAAACAATTAAAAAAAAAAAAAAACCTACACACCAGAAAGAGAGAGAGAGACAAGTATATTGGGGAGGTGGCAGAAAGATGGAAAGGGGAAGGGGGAGGAAGGATGGAAATTGGTAAGCTCTCACTCATTGTGCACAATGTAAGGGTACACAGCACACTCCCTGGGTGAAAGGCTCAACTACAACTCGAACTTAACCTTAGAAATCCCAACAATGTAACCTAATCCTTGTACCCTCATTGACCTGACTACAAAATAAATAAATAAAATAAAATGTTTTTAAAAAGCAATTAATTTAAAAGAATTATACAATATAATTTAATTCTTCATTATTTAAAGATAATGAATTGTTCTTTTCCAGAATAAGGAATGTTTTAAACTAAGACAAATATAACCAATTTAAAATGGTTTCTTTTGAAAGCATAAGGAAACATATAATATAGGCCGATCTTAACAGTGCAAAAACATAGAACTAAAGTTGTTCATGGTTTAAAAAGACGAAGACAGGTTTCAAATGGCTCTGCGTATAAACTGGCTGACATGCAATTTCAGATCAGCCTAGTTATAGCTTTCATTCTTTGAATGAAATTCAAAACGCTTACGTTACCATATTAGAGAGGTGAACCAAATACTTCTTTAATGCCTACTTTCTTTCAGTTCAAACCCAATTTTGGAAGACTACTGTCACGATGCCAGAAAACATAGGCTGGACTTTTCATAATGCTGCAGATAAGATAAAGAAAATCTGAGGTGATTGTATAGCACAGTCCAAGTGCCAAACTCATGTTATGCTTTTCAAATAAAAGTAAACCACCTCCAGTTTCTTGAAGGTCTCTTTTTTTAAACTTACTGTTAGAATAACATGGTGTGTCTATCATAGTGTAAGAAAGACCACTTTTTATAATGCATTCAAAGTAGAGCTTTTGGTTTTATTTTACAATGGTACTACAATTCATTTTCTATAAATAAGCAAAAATATTGACCAAATGTAATATAAATCAATTCAAAAAGGCCTCAAAATGCATCCTAAAACTTTTTTCAAAGGCTAGAACAATTTAAAATGTCATGACTATTTAAATCAGCACCTTCTGGTCTACAAAGTGATCATCTTCACAGTTAGGTCCAAAATATTATATTATTAGACCAATTATAGGACCAATTATATTATTTCATAATCTATAAATAATTTATGCTTATATCTTTAGAGGGTATTCATGTTCTTTATCTCCCCAGTCTTTTATATCCTTTTAAAAATAAGCATCCAATTAGTTAAACAACTACTCATATAATTTTATATGATAATAAATCATGACAGGAACTTGAGTTGTCCTAACAAATCTGAAGAGTGACTTTTTCTGTATGAATATTGAAAGCATCCCAAGAAAGAAATTACACACACACATACACACAGAGGTTTAATGGCTCATACATTTTAAGTACATCCTGGAGATAATCAACAGTTTATTTGATGTATAAAATATAAAACAAATTATGTAAGCAAACTTCATTTATCTTAGTCTATATGATAATAGTGATATTTATGAGCTTAAAGAGCAACACCACCAACAAAATTGGAGAAATTAATTTTGAAAACTTGAAATGAATCAAGCTATTCTTGAAAGGTGTAAATGGCAGGCCCCAGAGATGACACCAGAGTGGAGATGTTCCAGCCAGGTTTATTGAAGGGGAAAGGACCTGCCCAGGCAGTGCAAAGAGGGCATCTGTACCCAAGGACAGTTAGAGCCCCATTTACATGGGGATACAGAGGGTGGTAAATTTCATAGCTTGCCCAGAGGGCTTTGGTGAGTTATCTTCCTTTGGTGTAAACTTCAGGGGTGGGGCTATTTAGGCCCTTTGGGATCTTTGTATCAGGAGGAAAGGAAGACAGGGAGGGAGAAGGGTTCATGTGGAGCCAAGTGAGGACCCCCAACTGTTCTACCATATGATTTCTAAATATTCAGATGGAGTAGCTGTTGGTTAGTAAATGAACAAGTAATTATCAAGAAAACAGTCTCATTTATAATAACTACCAAAACATGGTAAAATAATCAGGAATACATTTAGCCAACCAAGTGAAAGATCTCTATATGGAAATGTTACTGTGAAACTATGAAATATTGAAAAAAATTGAACAAGAAATAAATAAATGGAAAGCTAGTCCATGCTCATGAATTGGAAGAATTAATATTTTTAAAATATCCATACTAGAAGATATCTACAGATTTAATGCCATCCCTATCAAAATAGTACTATTAGGTTATAATTTATCACAGAACCTCTCCATTAGGTTCTGTTTTGTGCTTCACAGAAAGAGAAAACCACACCTAAAATTAGTATGGAACCACAAAATATGCCAAATAGCCAAAGAAATCTTGAGCAAAGAAAACAAAGCTAGAAGCTTCACACTACCTGACCTGAAAATATACTACAAAGCTATAGCAACTGAAATAGGAGGGTCTTGGCATAAAAACACATACCACGGAACACAGCAGAGAACACAGAAATAAATCCACAAACTTAGAGCAAACGTTTTTGACAAAAATGCCAAATACACACACCTGAAGAAGAAAAGACAGTCCCTTCATAAAGTGGTGCTGGGGAAACTTGATAATCACTTGCAAGAAAATAGAGCTAGTCCCTTGTCTCTCACCATGGACTAGTCAACTCAAAATGGAAGAAAGGACTTCAAGGTAAGATCAGAAACAATAAAACTACTAAAAGAAATAGGGAAATGCTTCATGATGTTGGTCTGGGTAAAGATTTTCTGGATAATACATCAAAGCATAAGAAAGAAAAGAAAAATGGGATTATATCAAACTAAAATCTTCTTCATAACAAAGGAAATAATGGATAAGGTGAAAAAAACATAATGGAAGAGAAATATTTGCGAACTATTTGTCTGACAAGTAGTTAGAATCCAGAATATACAAGGAATTCAAACAACTCAATAGCAAAAAAAAAAAAAAAAAGATTGATGAAACAATGGGCAAAAGACTGAATAGACATTTCCCAACAGAACATACAAATAAATGGCCAATAAAAGTGCTCAGTATCTCTAATCATCAGTGAAATGCAAATCAAATGCTCAATAAGAAGTCAGCTCACACCAATTAGAATGGCTATCATCAAAAAGACAGAAGATAATGTTAGCCCAGATATGGAAGAAGGGGAATACTTATACACTGTTGGTGGAAAGGTCAATTAACATAGGAAATATGGAAAACAGTATAGAAGTTCTTCAAAACATTAAAAATAGAACGACCATAAGATTCCGCAACCCTATTACTGGGTATTTACGCAAAACAAATGAAATCAGTATACAAAAGGGACACCTATACTTCCAGGTCTATTGCAGTTCTGTTTACAATGACCAAGATACGGGATCAATCTAGGTGTTCCTGAACAGCTGAATGGATAAATACAATGTGGCATGTGGTATATATGCACAATGGAGTACTACTCAGTCATTAACAGAAGAATGAAACCCTGTTATTTACAGTAACATGGATGATCCTGGAGGGCATTATGTTGACTGAAATATGTCAGGCACAGAAAGGCAAATACTGCATGGTCTCATTCATATGTAGAACCAAAAAAAAAAAAATGATCTTGTAGAAGTAGAGTAGAATAGTGGTTACCAGAGGCCGGGAAGGGTGAAGGATGGGGAGAAACTGGTCAATGGGTACAAAGCTCCAGTTCCATAGAAGGAATAAGTCCCGGTATCTTATCGCACAGCGGGCTGATTGTGGTTAGCAATACTGTATCACATATTTCACATAGCTAGAAGGGAGAACTTTGAGAGTTCTCATCTCAAAGAAATGCTAACTCTATGAGATGATGGATACTCTAAATACCCTGTTTTTCTTTTTACACAGTAGGACCGTGCATCAAAACACCACACTATACCCCATAAATACCTACTGTCCCTATGTGTCAATTAAACAAAAAATAAACAAATAATCTGGTTATGTTAATATAAAGCTGTTTCCTGAAATATAAAGAAGAATATATGTTATCCCCCTAAATTTAAAATGTGTTAAAAATTAAAATCCATGTATCCCAGATTAATAAATAAATAAAAATACACAAATAAAGTGGAAGTATTAGCTAAAAGGGCAAAATGAAAAAGAATGGTGCTTTCAGTGCAAGAATGAATTTCAGAATTTTGAAAGGATTGCCTTTTTAAAGGTAAATCCCCACCAGTTCTATTAAAAGGGAGTTAAATTTCTGTTTGTAGTTTTTATGAAAAATATAGTATATTTTTACCAAGTGCTTTGCTTTTGTTATCAAACAATGCTGATGTTGACAGAGGAATAAGGCTCGGTCTTCCTTGGGGCATTGTTAGCAATAAACATGCAAATAGAATGAAAGGCTTTATTTTATTTTTCTTTTCCTAACGTTCGAAGGATTTGGCCAAAGAATATGAGGAGGAAGACATTAAATGTCTGATAATTCCAACTATGTTGTTTTCACACAGATCATTAGATTTCTGCAACTGGACGTTTTCCATGAACTCATGAACACTTACTTGACGTACGGATACCTTCCTCACCAACAAAAGAGTTGGGATTGTAGATTATGGAGATGTTTTTTTCCTTTAGAAGAGTAGTTTTAAACTTCTGAAGCCAAGTTATAATTATTTCAGTAAAGTCCTGAGATCATGTTTGTTTCAGTTTAGAGGCCTGTCTGTCTGTTCAATTTAAACCAATTTTCATGTACAGATTTTTACCACACTTCCGTCTTTTGATGAAATGTTACAAACTGAAAGAAAATGATCTATAAAACATCACAGAGTATAAGATTATTGGCCATTTAATGACTGATCTGGAATTTTTTTAAGCTAAAATTTTTGAAGCTAAAAAAAATTCAATTCCTTTAAGTTAAAAGAAAAAAATGCCACTTGCATTTTTTAGCCTCCATTAAGCAAAAAAAGAAAAAAAGAAAGAAACCACTCTAGTACTCTTCTGAATTTCTTTTCAGCCAACAGCTCTGTCATGTTTTGCCTTTACATGTGATACAGCCTTTTAGTCAATTACAGCTCAGAGTGGTGAGTAACCCTGGCTCCATCCAACTGTCCACAGGACATCTGTGGCAGCAGAGGTATTAAGGGACCTCTCTCCTGGAGAGCGCTCCCTCAGGCAGAGCTAACATTTAGGTTAGAAAGTCACTGACACAGGAATCCAATCAGGACTCAGCGTTAGGACTGGAGCTGCTAGGGTTTACGCGCTGACAAGGCAATGTTCTTATCTCTGGGGTTTCATGCCCCTCCCCCATGAAGCTCTGCTGCTCCAGGCTGGCAGGGAACTTGGCTCTGGACGACGGGTGACAGACCCTCTTTGATGATGAGCTTCCACAGGCACAGGGAGCCAGCTCTGGCTATTCATTGAGCTACACAGCTGTGGCCACTGGATCTTACCCGGATGTCAACAATGGGGGCCGTGCCTCACCGAGGCCAAAAGGAAGACGGTTTGAGTACAAATGGACTGCTTTAGAATCTGAATTTATCTTCCCCCAGATGCTGAGAGATTTAAGGGCCACTTTTCATTTTACTAAAATTTAGAACTGTAAAGTGACGATCTTTGTGGGTTCACGCACACAAAATAATAACTATGTTTACATACAGCAAAAAATATATTTGCATAATTGTATATGAATACTTTGACGGACCTTTAGCACTAATGTTTCTACAACTGTATGTTCTCTCTCATTAAACCCTAGGCTGTGCATGAAATACTTTCCGGATGATTCATCTGCAGTCTAGTGCAGTCTCTGCCTAACTGCAGGTTGTGTGGGATGACAAGTCATTGATTTGGTGGATTTTTTTCACCTTTCTGTTAACAAAAAGTTTGCATATTTAATGAGCAAGCTGTTCAAGTCTTGAAGGAATACAGGCACATTCTCCAGGCATCTTTAGAATGACATGAAAGAGAATCTATAGCAGGTAGCTCTTTCCGGCTATGCAAAACCGAAAACACACATAAAGAGTTAACTCAACTGTAGAAATGAATATGCTAATCAGCGCATAATTTATCTCTGAAGAAACATATTTATTGTGTTCGCTATTTGATTAGATGGGTTCAATGTTCAATTAATCAGTTACCTTTCAATATCATTCCTGAGCGCTGCTTAATTAATCTGTTGCACTACAACCCTGTTCATTCTCCCAATCCCTCTCCCTGTTTCAAATGACAAAACCCAGGAACTGTGCCACATAAAGACTTTATGTCAATGTCAAGTGAAGGTTGATAAGTGGCTGGCTTCTTTTTCTTTATTAGGTTAATCAAACCAATCAGCCTTATAGGATTTACATTTGTCAGAAAATTTTAATGGCTTGAAACTAATGAGAAATAGAGGAGAAAAAACTCCAAAAGAATGGTGGCACGGTTTATACACCTCAACAACAATGTGCTACTTTCAGGAAGCAGACTTTCTCCTCTCCTTCCAAATGATAAATTTAAAAGGTACTGCTAATTAAACTCAAACTAGTCTGTTACACTGCACTGCCACATTCCTTTTTAAGTAGTGAGACATGATAGGCCCCTGTGTCTTTGAACCAAAAAGTAAGCTTCGTGCTTATCACCTTGTGGGCACTGTGTATTTCTTCGCTAAATGCTGCTATCACTTCCATAATATTTCTGTGAGCATTTCCCAGTTTGCAGGTGCTCTGTACATCACATAGAGTTGGTTCTCCATGAAACGATTGAGAAACACAACTAGTTAAACCACAGGTCCACAGGTTCTTTCTCTTATCTCTTTCCTGGCCTTGGAATCTTTCTCATCCACTTCCTTTTCCTTTCTTTTTTCTTACTTTTATTGGCCAAGACATGCTATTATTCCTTAGCATGACTCCCCTTTGCTTTCCAGAAGCTGACACATTTGGGTAGAAGTTGCAGCCCGTATCTCCTAACATCTCCTTTTCTTTCTTAATGTCCTTGGCCGACTTTCACATCCCAAAACCACCCTACATAGACACACTTAGCATTTCTATAGGAATTTAAAATACTTTGAATCAATCATTTATTATCACACATAACTTCTAAAATAAAATGCCCACGAAAGCATAAGGTGGTGTTTCCGTAATTGTATGAGTGCCATAGATCTCTTTGAGAAAACTAATAGTAACACTAATGATATGTATCATATACTTGAGTAGTCTTAATTTGCCAGGAATTTTAAATTTGATGTAGTTCTTATTTTATTTAATCTTATCTTCAAATCATCCCTGTGTGCTATTTTTTTATTCATTCTGTACAATAAGAAAACTGAGGCACTGGGAAATTAAATAACTTACTCGAGAGGATGTACTCCCCAAAAGGACATAATATTATATTTTGTTTATCATTTTTGAAAACATAATTTAGAAAACTCTAGCAATTCTTGTTCTTTTTTATTTGTTTTTATTTATTTATTTATTTTTGAAACAAGGTCTCACTATCTTACCTAGGCTAATCTTGAACTCCTGGCCTCAAGCTGACCTCTCTTCTTGGCCTGTAAAAGTGATAGCATGAGCCACCACACCTAGCCTCCAATAGATTTCTGACTAGTGTTTTGCTTTTGTTATCAACTAATACTATTTATTATCAAATAATATCGTATCTGTAACTCCCAGCTAATTTTTCTATTTTTAGTAGAAAATAGTAGCCTCGCTATTACTCAGGCTGGTTTCAAACTCCTGAATTCAAGCAATCTTCCCTTTCTGAGCTCAAGCGACCCACCTGCTTGGTCCTCCAATGATTACAGGTGCTAGGATTATGTGTGAACCACTACACCTGGCCATATTTCTTCTTAATTTGAATAGAGTCCAGGGATAGACTTTTGGCTCTATTATATTAAAATAACCTGTTCCTAAGCCAAATGCATAAAAGTTTCTGCTTATTATTGGCCTTCGAGGAAAAAAATCTAGTTAGTCAGATTTTCTCTTAACCTAAAGGTTTGTAAGTTTATTCACAAAAAATACACAAAATTAACCATTTAAAAATAATTTGAGTATTCACAAGTAATGTGTTTTCCTACATAGAACATATAAAGTTTAAGCTTTTCTTAATGACTTGGGGTGTCCATCATGGATATTAATTGCAACTGATGCTCTCAAGGGCTATGTCAGGGATTTAGAATTACTTGTCATTACTGGAAATAATTTCACTCTTTCTGTGTCCCTCCTCATCCTCCATTAGAGTTATGTATTTATACTCTACCTTATGTTAAAGGACTTCACGTTCCTTTAAATATAAATCTTTAAAAATTAAAATATTATAATGTTAAGAAAATGAAGAAATTAAGACACAGATAAATTTAAGTCAAACCAATAAGATGAGTCTGGTACTACATAGTACTACACAAGCGTGTGTTATGAGGTGCTGTCTGTCAGCTAGAGGAAGGCGCATGCACCTGGACGGCCCCCAAACAAGGAGATGTCTTATGTGCTGTCACTGTTCGTGTTCAACAGTGCAGAGGTATCAGAACTATTTCTGGTACTGAACAAAACTGTCCAGGATCTCCACTAACTTTCTGTTCCTTCAGAATGTCCTTTCACCACTCCTCACTTGGCTGACTCTTCCCTGAGAATGCTGGTTGGAAAGTCCTCATCCATTCCCTGAGTGACATTGTTAGGTCCTCCTCTGCTCTGCTGTCCTTGAGATGTATCCTTTCCCTTGCACTTACCACTTTGCATTATAATCTTTTGCTTAGTTCTCTTTCTCCATAGTGGTTTTGGAAGCCCCTTAATGTTAATGGCTATGTGTTATTCATCTTTGTGTCTCTAAAACTTAGTATAGTATCGTATAAAAGTATAAACAATCAATAAATGTAACTCCAATGAATTAAAGGATATTGTAGTAATGTGCTGAAAAACATCCTAAATAATATGTTCATTATGAATGTAGAGAAATAGTTTTTTAGAGCTATTTTTATAGCCTTTCTTATTGTATACTCTATTCAGGGAGAAATAAACAACTTTTATAATTGAACTAATACAGTGCAAGCCAATCCTATAATGAGGGACTCACTTACTACAGAGCTTTAGAAGGAAGCATAAATTGCAAATTATTATAAGACTTCAAAAATTTGATCCTCCAACCAATGCTTAATGTACGTTAAATAGTAATGAGTTCAGTGTTGCCTTAAGGAACCTTGAGAACAGTGATTATTAAGTGTAGAGCCATGTACTTCACCATCAGTAGAACTGAATATACCATCAAGTCTTTTAAGGAAGCCAGGCACATGCCTTTCCTACTCTGGCATGTAGAGAATGTTAAATGTCATTAATCGTATCAGAAGTAAAGACTGCCCCAGTTGGTTGTTTTCTTTTGGGTTTGTTGTTACCTCTTTCTTTGATCAAGCTATCAGCGATCCCTTCTTACTACTCTCTGAATACTCACTCAAAAATTTAAGCTTCTAGTATAAGTTGGTTTGGAAAACTGTATGGTTAACCTTATTTTTTAAATAAAATTTGTTTACCTTATATAGGAACCTGAGAACATTCTGATGAGTTTATACTGATAGAGTAGTTAAGGTAGATACTAAAACTTGTTTTTTTCCCCTGGAATCCTGATCTAAATGGAAGGTGCCAGAAGCTACTCAATTATCCAAACTACAAATCTGAAGAAGATCATTAGTTTTGCTCTCCCTCTTACTGCAGTAAATCTACTCCCTCCACAAGGCATGCCGTTGTACTCCCAGGTAGCTCTGCTCCAGCTTGTTTAGCTCCTCCTTTATTTGGAGGCTCAGATCGTTTCACACGGAGGTTTGCAGGGGCACCCTGTCTGGTCTCTCAGCCATTCACCTCAACATCTCTAGTCCAACCTTCACAATCACCTCTTGGAGACTTTTCCTACATACAAATCCTCTATAAATACCTAAAACCTTTGGGATAAAGGCTAGATTCCTTACTCAATTACTCACACGAATGATTCAGGCACCGTGGTGCTGGGTGCTCAACAACACACACAAAAGTTTCCCGTGATCATATCTCTTCCTTGTTTTAGGTCCTAGGTTTCTTGAGTCAAATCCTGTGAGTCCACGCATCATCCAGAACTATGAACTCTTCTAGCATGCAGAATATTCTCTCACATGTCCAAACCTTGCCGTACCGCGGCGCTTCAGGGTGAAATGCTCTTCATCTCGCTCTTCCAGACAAATGTGCATCTCTGTAAGGACTTTCTTGTCACTCCTGCCCAATCTTGAGCAGAGATAGAAACTTTCTTTTTGGTGGTATACAGCCATGTTTTCTGTACTTACGTGATAACCATGGTGTTGGTGAATGTTTGTCCATGAATTATTTTCTTAATAGGGATTCATCTTGTTCCCAAGCCGTGGGTGTTCAGTTAAATGTCTATGAAGAAATTACTGAATCATCCCCAGCCTGCTTTAGGTGGACAGCCACTTGATGGTGCCACTATGGTCTAAGCCTTTTTGGTTCTCATGTGTATTTATAAAATCTCCTTCCACTTTCCTTTTTAGTCACCATTTTTTGCTATGTAGAGTGCAGCCCATGTTTTTGGACCAAACATTCAGAATCAGGAAAAAAAAATCTTTCATTTTGATTTTTTTAATTTGAATTATTATTTGCTTATATTTATGTACTTGTTTTTTGTACTGTAAAGGAATTTTAGCATTGATTTTTTTTAACATGGAGTTACACTTTTAACATAAAAGCATAAATGAAAAATTTAAAACATCTATATCGGTACGGAATTGGTACTACCCCTCCCTGTTTAGTGCACAATCTAATTTTTCCCTCAAAACTTTGGGAGAAAAAGTGCACATTATACATGGCAAAATACGGTAGATGGTAAGCCCCTGAAGGTCCGGGAGTTATCGCCTGAACGGTATCTGTTAATGACTGTGCACGAAGTAGTAAGTATTTAATCCATTGAACTAAAATTTCAAAGCACTCTCAAAAATTTCCCTTTGGTTTCTTTGAACTTTCAAAATGATGACTTCATTGCCGTGTGATTATTAAAAGGGCATAAAGAAGGAAGGGAAGAACTTTCTAGGGAAATCATTGCTGTTCTGAGTTCCGGCTCCGCTCTGGTTTCTTGCCCGTTCTGATTGACTTGTCATTAGATTGAACAGAGAAGGGACAGCAAATAGTGGAAGAGAAAGTTTTGCCACACTGTAGGAGCTCTACGGGGGAAAACATAAATTGTACTTTTTAATGGCAGAAAAGAACAGAAAAAAATTTGTTAGAAACATTAATTCAAGAAGCATCTTGGGTGAGAGGAAGCAAAATCAGAACCGTGGGGGGGGAAGGAAGCCATCAAAGCCAGGCAGTTTTGACAGTGTGTGGCGGGTACTCTCTCTGGTCTGACTAATTGAGAATTGATTGAGCATGCAGAAAGGTTATGTTTTATTAAGGGAAACCTTTTTTCCCTTTCGTCGTTATGAAATCCGCTGTTCTGCAGATGTTATTCCCTTCCCATATTAAACCCTCATTAATTTATAATTCACCACATTGCTTTAAAAGTGCTGCACAGATTTCCTGTTTCTCTCACATGCCGCGCTTGTAATAGAGAAAGTCAAGTAGGATATAGGTTGAAATGCTGCTTGTCTTGAGGGCTGAGTGCCAGACTTGCTGGTGCCAAAACGTTTCACCAGTTGTCTCTTAGATCATTGTAAATGTTTCAAAGTGCGATTTTGCAGTGAAAGTGAATTTCGGTTCTAAAGCAACTCTTTCACTATTGACTGTAAATTGTCTCTGTTTTTTGAAATCTGCCCTCAAAGCAAAATGGTCTCCTGGTAGGACTATTTGTTTTGAAGGAGTCTCCTAGAGGAACGCACTTTCGTCAAATGCAGATTCTGAGGGCAGAGGCAATAGAAACTGAGAGAAGGAAAGGAATATACCCTACCCCCATCCCAGTTCTGCTTTGCCAGGAAATTTGTCAGAACTTGGAAATAGTCGGATACAGAGATGCAGAAAGAGAAGTCAAATGGCTTTTCAATTTTTAATTGCCCAATACATCATTAGTGAAGATAGAATTAAAGGAGGGAAAGTTTCAGCATTCCGTTTCATTGAATTCCACTTATTTATCTACAGGAAACAGGATATGACAATTCATATGGCTAATTTAAAATCCAAACATCTTAAATATAAATTTAAGCTGCCTAAGAGATACAGGGATGGAGATCTCAAGTCTTTTTAGAAACTACAAGTAAATTTGGGGAGAAAGAGAGAGAGTGTTGAGGTAGAGGAATTAGTGTGGAGTATCATGCAGGGGTTAGAATCTCACATGTTTCATAGATTCCAGACAAAGAACATAAATAAATAAAGCACGCCGGGGGAGTTGATAGGAATATGTGCTTAGAGCCCTGGCTACATGGACAGTAGCTATTCAGCTCTGCTTGATTACTGCCAAATAAGAATGCAGGCCCTGAGTGAATGAATTCTGTGTTTTTCCAAAAGAAAATAGAAAATTCTGGTTTTATTCATTCACTCTCACTTGAATATCTACAACTAACTGAATCTTGAAATTTTGTCAAATAAACACACATATGGGACAAATTCAGCCCCCAGCTACAATTTGAGATCTCTGAGTTACAGTCTGGTTGGAGAAAGAAAAGAGATACATAATATATTCAGAATTGTTCAGAATTATAGGAGTAGTATGAGTCATTATATAGTTAAAGGTCTGATTAAATAAAACAAGTATCAGTGAATAAACTTGGTAAGTGTTCTGGAAGATTAGAGATCAGAGTTGACTGAGGATTAACAAGAATTATACAAAGAAGTGGGGCTTTACCTGGAACTTGAAGGACAGGTGGCTGTTGGTGGTAGTAAACAGGGAGAAATAGAGATGCACTGTAGGGAATCAGTGAAGAGCTTACTCTAAGTGGAACAAAGGAAGAACTAGGCTATTTTTTCTAACTCCTAGTCCATTGTATTCTCTTCCATGTAGTATCACCTCCTATTTGACATAGGATAACTAGGGATAGAGATACATTTCCTTAACCAGGAAAATAAGCATTGAGCACCTACTGGATGCCAACCACTAGTGCAGTCTCTGGGGAACAGTGTGTTAATGGTACCAACCAGCTGACCCATGCATACAGACACAGGTCAAAACCATCTTCATTACAAATTGTCTACATAAGCAGTCACACATGATAAATTTTAATTTTTCTAGAAGGAAGTGCAATTACTTGAGAATTTTTATAATCCTGGGAAAATAGAGTAACACCCCCCCCAATTTCATATATGGACATTTTATACCAAGTGTAAATACTTATGTCAAATATTTCTAGAAGCAAATGAATATAATAGTAGCCTGTTTATCAAAAGCTTATTTAAAAAAATTAGAAGTGAGTAACCAAACTAAAATAGCATTTACTCAGTTAATGAATACATTTCAGTCAACAGCTGTTGAATGAATCCTTATCATCTGGACCAATATTAAAATCAGTAGAAATGGTATCCCTATACTGTGTTTCCATGGCTTTTGTGCCCTCTGACAAGGCGGCATGTGGATTTGCTGAAAGAGAGAATAGAAGAGAGAAAAAGAACAACTACTGAGGAGGGTGCGACTACCATGTCCTTCAAACAACCCGGGATTATGTATTACATATAACATTTCATTTTATGAAGAAATAATATCCGTATGTAAATATAGAAAAGTGTGGCCTCCCAGTTTCAGCAAATGCCTTTACACTCTCTCAAATATGATGGTCGGGTTTACCATTGAAGTGTATTATCTATCAAAGGACTCACATTTGACAGTATACAATAAAATATCTTTAAAAATAATTACACTGTTAACCAGGGAATATGAGTTACGGAGTATGAAGGGGGACAATTTTTTTCAAGTGTTCGTTGCCCACGGCAAAGTAAATTGCAGAATGTAAAGTTCACAAAATGCCTATGTGGAGGTTTCAAACTCAATATTACTTTTACGACACCCTCAAACGGTTGAGAGACGTGCCAAAGCGTTGGTAAAGTCTAGGTGGCTGAACATAAAAGATGACCGCACACAGCGTGCATTGCATAGCGACATGCAGTTCAAAAAATACTACTGAGGTTGGCCTGGTAACCTTTTCATCCGTTTTTCACAGTCTTCCTATCCAGGCAATTTTCCAAGACATACAGAATATTAGCTGAGCACTCTCTAAATTTAACTTGAGAGAGATCACATCCATATGTACACGAGAAAATAAAGTGTCAGCATGACCGTCCTAAATCTGTATCTTGCATATTATTTTTAAACGCTCCTCCATAACTGACATACTACATAACAAATATAATGCAATTTAACCTCGTTTTCCTGCATACCTGTCTCAGAACCATACTTCAATCAGGAAAAGGGACACAAATCAATATGCACTTAATAATTTTGATTTAAAAACATATACCCCAAAGGAGCATCCCAGTATTGGAATTTCAGTCATATTTCACCTCCCTCAGTCCGATTTCTCCTGCATCAGCACAACGCTATCTCAGGCGGCAGCCAGGAGGGCAGTGTTCTCTCTCCTGTTGGCTCGCTTGCATACGTTTCACTGGCTGCTCTGATGGAATTTTTATCTCCACAAATGTATTTCCTAATTTGTCAATTTCAGTGTCCGGTAAAGTTTAGTCTATATGCTAAGAAGTCAAAATTATAGCTACTTTTCAGTCGCATATATTTAGAAACAGAAATTCCATTCTGAACAACTCAACATACTTTCGGAAGGCATTTTGATGACAAGTAGAACTTTCTTGTTAAGTTTTTGATTTGAGATTTACAAGAATTGGGAACTTGAAGGGTTTTGAGAAAAATAGAATTATTCGGTGGGACCCACCTGCATCGCAGTGCTAGACTAATTCTCTTGACAGGTTGTTAGAAAATCTTGTGTTAACATTTGCTGACAACACAGTGTTCCTCGACATTTGTAACAGTGACTGTGTTATAAAGTTTAACTATGGGACACTGAGGCAATGGATTCAGAGATGTAATAAAGCTATTTGGAAATTTGGGAGATTTTGTTTTGTCACTATTTTCCCTGAAGTCCCTTGGTCTATAGGAAGGATACAATTTCCCAGGGACTGAAAAGTATTTTACATGGGTGATTGACAATTTACAAAGTGTACATCTTTTATAAGGAAGGTGTTTATTATGCACAGATAATTTGTTTACTATAAGAAATAGTAAAATAAACTAGCAACCACACCCGATGTTCCATCTTACAAGGGTACATGTGAATCTTTCTAAATGCAGAATATAAATGTCTTAACACAATAAAAAAAATAAACTAACAAAAAGTGCAACTTGTTTTGTCAAATTTAATGCCTGTGGAATATTTGCTGCTCCCAAAGAAACAATCTGTCAACCTCCATGTCAGGGCTAAGGAGTGCACAAAACAATCATGACTTAGATTGTTGAATACATTTTTTCTTGTCCAACTATATTATTAATAGATAATAATAGTAATATTCCTTTTTCTTCATCCAAACTTTTATTGAAAGCCTCAACTTCAAAAAATGTTTGACTCCATGAAATGGAATAGAATGGATCAATAATTGAAAATACAAATAGGTTAATATCTTTATATCGTATAAAATTCTAGCCCTCAAGGAGAATTTAAAATTCAGCTTTTAGTTATGGGGAAAATTGAAGATTTTAGGAAAAATCTTTTCTATTTAACAAAGTTGTATAGGTGACTTTTCTGCCACAGCAGAGAAATCTCAATTCGCTAATACATTATAAATGTCTTCAGGTAAGGAGCCTGGTTTCTCTGTTATATTTGCTTTTTTATAACTTTAAGTACACTAGGACAAAGTATAAATTTTTATTGCATTGGATGACCTTGGCCTAGAGTAATATATATTCTACTTTATAAGAAACTATATTTTATCATCCAAAAGAAAGAAAAATAATGTCTTGTTAAGAGTAATCCTTCCCATAAAATGTGACTGCATTCGCTGATTAATGGCATTTTTAATATAAAGATTCCGACTGTTTTTACAAAACTAGCCACAATAATGATATGGTGGAAAAAGTTGCCAAGAGATAAAAGTATGAAAAAGCAGCTTGGAGAAAATACCACGATGCATGCTATGTTGCCAAAATGCACTTTTACCTGAGGCCAAGCTGATGGTGCTCCTCTCCTGCTGGGAGCCTGGTGTGCAATGACTAAACCGCAGCCTGCTGCTTGCACAGGTTGCTCTAGGGATCTTGGAAACAGTCCTTTCTGATATACGTTCATGGGCCAGACTTTGTGCTATCCTCAATCTAGGCTCCAGGCAGGAATGTGTGGTGCCTTCGGAAAGTCACAGGGCACTGGGGCAAGGACTCACATTGGCCAAGTCATCATGTCCGTCCACACTAAACGGCAGAATAAGGACATGTGATGGAGGCCCAACACAGGGCCAAGTTCAAGTTCCCTAGATGCCAGAAGACTCACATCTCAAAGAAGTGGGGCTTTACCAAGTTTAATACAGATGAATTTGAAGACATAGGAGCTGAGAAGTGGCCCCTACCAGATGGCTGTGGAGTCAGATACGTCCCCAGTCATGACCTCCTGGACAAGTAGTGGGCCCTGTATGCATGAGGCTTCCACTGTGCTGCCCCCTCAATCCCACCTGTCAACAAATCCTACTTCCTATCCAAAAAGTAGACATTTTTAGATATTATTTGCATAACAACCTTAATTGTAGTGTTTGACAAGTTTTGACAAATGCTTCCAACGGTGTAACCAACAACCCAGCCAATGGTTTAAACCTCTTCATGGAACCAACCAGGTCCCTCGGATCCCTTTCCAGGCAGCCTCTCCCATCCCTTATCCATAGGCCCCCAGTGTTTTCGTTCCTGTCATTATTGATTCCTTTTGTCTGAATTTTATATAAATAACATAACATGGCAGATACTGAGAAATTTCAATAATGAAATAAATACAGGAAAACAGTACCCCTAGTAGTTACAAGAGGCAGGAATGGTATTTTCAACATTAAAGAGACTTTTCTATAATGTTCACAAGCTCAAGAAAAAGAACTTATAGAAATTAAAAAGCCAGAAGATTTAAAAGAGAGAATAGCAATGATGTGATTTTGAAAGATTAGAAACATATCTTCTAAGATATCTTCTCTGAGTTGGAGTTAATGAGATTAGTTTATGGAGCTGTCAGTCAATGCTATGAAGTTCCTATCTCCAGAAATTCTAAGCAGCTAGAGAAATGGTTCTCAACCTTCGTAATACCGCGACCCTTTAATACAGTTCCTCATGTTGTGGTGACCCCAAGCAAAATGGTTGGGGGTCACCACAACATGAGGAACTGTATTAAAGGGTCGCGGCATTAGGAAGGTTGAGAACCACTGAGCTAGAGAGTAGGTTCAGGGGAATCAGAAGAGGTGATTTAACCAATATCACTCATGGGCAAGGGGGGCTCAGCAATGATCAGCAGTGTAATGATAATACAAATATGTGGAGAAAAAGAATGCTTGGTAAGGATCAAAGGAATGGCAGGGACATGTGTACTAGGAATAAGACATTTACTTCAGGACTGACTAGCCTATTACCTGTTTTAGGCTGATGTTTGAATGTAAAAATCTAGCTCATACCTCAATTCTGTTCTCATTCCAGCTTAAAGACATACCTCGTTTGTCTGAACTCAACATGGTTGATAATTTTCAACAAATTTAGGAAATTTTTCACTTTAGCTTCTATACCTGCTACTACTGTAGATAATACCTGTTAATGAAATCTCTCAAAAATATGATATTTTGTAGTTTGTTAATCCTTCACAAAACAGCTACTTCTCAGATTAAACATGACCAGTAATCTAGACCACTGCATATTACCTTAGGTAAATAGGTTCTGACTTTAAACACCAGGAAAAATACAAGAAAAGGGGCTCGTAAGAGTTGCTTAGAAGCTCAGCTCTGCAGTGGTTTCACTAATGATCAAAGTGATGCCAGCTTCTAAATTGCCAATTAGTCCATAAAGCATTGATTTGTTTTCATCTTTTATTGAAAGCAGTCCTTATACACAGGCCCTAATATCTATTCTTAAAAATTTATTTTCCCATTTAGTTTTTGGCCCTTAATTTCTATCCCAAAGACCATGAGTACAGCTGCCTTATTATTCTTGTTCTCTGATTCTGTCTTCTTAACTGCTCAACAATTTTGGGGAGCTCCTATTCCTGCAGGTCCAGATTCCCCTAATTTTCAGTGCTCTTTCCATCTAATAAGTGCTTTTCTGGCCATCTTGAATGTATTCCAGGAAAACGTGAATGAATGGGCCAGGGCAACTATGCTCTTAAGTGCAAATAGCAGCCATTTGAGCAATCAGGGGCAAGAGATCAGGCAAAAGCATTTTTTAAGATTGTGCCCTCTTCAAGTTTTCATTTAATGGCTACTCATTTATTAAGGCTGCTTATGTCCTGAAAATTCTGCTCTTAGTACAAGAGGTGTTTAAGTGCTTTCATATCCATTTGTTCTTTGGGGATTTTTAAAAAATATCTCTTTTCTTTCTAGCTCCATTACTTATCAATATCACCCTTTTTTATGTGCTAAATTGTAGCTCAAAGGTTAACTTGTTCATCCAACTTAATCAAGAGGTGACTGTACTCTGGTATCCCTGAGATATGCAGAATGAAAAGGTTATAAACCCTGAATGTTTAGAACATTGTTTCAGCACATATTAATTAGTGACAAACGACCTAAATTGATTCTGTCTAGAGTTAGGTCAAATGAGCAAGCAGATATTTGACGTTTAGCCTCAGATGCTAGAAGCCTGGCTGTTGGAATTTTCTACTAGAAGACACAGTGTCTAGTCTGAACAGCTTGAACAAGTTAGATTTTTTATTGTATCAGTCCTGCGTAGGACAAGTAAGTTCTGCAATAGTGGTTTACATTAAGCAAGGACGTCAGAAATTGATTTATAGAGCAAAATGGTACTTAACCAATTTGTAGATGGAATAGATAGAGAATGTAGTTTTAACTTCAAAGAATGGAGTTTAATTCTCAACCTTACCATTTAATAGCTGGGTAACTTTGGAGACATAATTTAATCTCTCTAAGTTTAATTTTCTCATTATTCAGGACTGGTGAGAATTACATAAGCTATCCAGTGAGAACTACTGTAAGTTGACCACCCAAGGGACTGTAGCAAACTGGTCAACACAGGGAGGTGGTCAACATAAGGAATGAGACCTACTATGCTGCATGTGGTGCATGCCTAGTCTGTGAAAATTAAGTCAACTAAAGGGGGTGGTCAAAGTAGGGAGGTGATCATTATTGAGGTTCTACTGTATACTAGGAAAAGTTCATAAGACCCTCTCTGAAATATAATACACGCTGAGTAAATATTAGGGTTTTTTTATTTCACTCCTGATAAGAACAGAAATGTTAATCTAGTAAATGTTTAGTGTACTTGTAGGTGGATTTCTACAGAATGTTTCATAAACATGGAATTACACAAAGGAGATATTTTCATGTAGGGCAAGCTTAATGGATTAATCTTCTTTAACTTAGAAATATTTCCATATAGATCACTAGTATGAACACGAGCCTCAAATCATCTCTATCACAGAGAGTATGAGAGACACAGAGGAAAAATTTGATTAAAAGCTCTTCTTTTTCAATATTTCTTATTGACAATTTCTCATAATCATATGTAACAATGGCATTCTTAATTAATTTGCCTCTTAATTTGGGGGGAATGTGTATTTGTTTAGGAAAATGCTTTAGAATCTTTGATGAGGTTTGGAAATACCTTAAAATTATCAGAAGAGATTAGGATAAGTTTTCTGCAGTTTTGTGTTTGTTCTTATTAACTTTGATTTCAGGTGATTTTTAAAACTCTGATTATGAAGTGAAGAAACTTATCTGGTATCTACAGTGTACAAGGTTAAAATTACACTAACGATTGAAATGAGGTATCTCATTTTGCAAAATAGCACTGTGGTTTGTGTTAATAGTGTACATTGCGACTAACATTGCCTTAGATCACTTGTAAAACTTCTTTCCTCATTTTTTCATTTTTCTTGTCACTTTTGTTGAGGTCTGGAAGGGAGGTTCAAATTTGGGAGATTCCTTCCATGTGGTTGCCTGTTGCCCCATGAAAAGGTACAGGTACTTTATACCAACTCTTAAGAAGTTTAAATAAGATGTGAAATGCAGGCTACAGAGCAGTAATTACAATAGTGTGTGCTAACTTCATCAGTGAGCTATGTATACAGTGTATATTTGGGGTTGAGGAGAAGGAGAGTGTCTGAATATGTACCTGCGGGTTAGTCTAGAAATAATAAGACATCTTTTTTAAGGCTGCATAATATTCCATGGTGTACATATCCCACAATTTATTAATCCATTCATGGGTCGATGGGCACTTGGGCTTCTTCCATGACTTAGCAAATAAGAATTGGGCTGCAATAAACATTCTGGTGCAAATATTTTGTTATAAAGTGATTTTTGGTCTTCTAGATATATACCTAGTACAGTAATTGAAGGATCAAATGGTAGGTCTATTTTTAGATCCCTAAGTGATCTCCAAACATCTTTCATAAAGGAATGTATTAGTTTGCATTCCCACCAGCAGTGCAGAAGTGTCCCCTTTTTTCCACATCCATGCCAACATGTCTGGTTTGGGGATTTTGTGATGTGGGCTAATCTTACTAGGGTTAGATGATATCTCAAAGTGGTTTTTATTTGCATTTCTCTGATGATTAAGGATGATGAGCATTTTTTCATGTGTCTGTAGGCCATGTGCCTATCTTCTTCAGAGAAGTTTCTCTTCAAGTCCCTTGCCCACCCTGAGATGGGGTCACTTGTTCTTTTCTTGCTAATA
>CAUYQV010169756.1:0-13923 GCA_963574575.1 Galagoides demidoff
CTCCAACTCCTGGGCTCAAGCGAGTCTCCTGCCTCCGCCTCCCAAGTAGCTGGGACCACAGGCGCCCGCCACAACACCCGGCCATTTTTTGGTTGCAGCCATCATTGTTGTTTGGCGGGCCTGGGCTGGGGATTCGAACCCACAACCTTACGTGTACGTGGTTGGCGCCTTAGCGATTGAGCCACAGGCACCAAGCCGCAAATAAAATATTATAAATAAGAAATTAAGATAAAATTCTAGTTAGTTACTGACACATGTGCTCATTCTTATCTCTAGGAGGACATTCAGATGTTGTTCTAAGATAAGCATGCCGTCTCCCAAGAAGTCTGCTCAATGACTTTCCTTCTTTTTGAGACTGTGCAAGGTCAAGGCTAAAATACCTGAATCACCTAACTCCAATAATGAAATTAACTAGGTATCTGTTAAATCTCAATGTATATTTTAAAAAATATTGTACCTGAGTGTTACTATTGCTTCCCAATTTAAACCACAGTTATTCATTAATCATCACAGGCACATCCTCAGGTAACACAATGATAATCATAGTACCACAGTGGTGGTGAAAGAAACATTAATTGTTTTCCTAAATTTGTGCAATCTCAGAAGAAGAGAGAGTAGAGAAATGAATACAAAACAAACAGCAGCAGCAATGAATGTCCTCTTTATCCTATTGTTGCTTTTAAAGTTATTGAAACAATTAATCACTTATATTTGTATACAGCCTTGTAATTTACAAAGTGCACAAAGCTGTATGAATCATAATTGAGATAATGCATTAAAAACCCTAATAAAAGGACACTTGACTAAATGGAAACGAAACTAAGGGCTCTGGAGCTCATCTTTTGTCAGCTGGCTTGATGATGATAGGTGCAGCCTTTCCTTGTTTGCCATGGTGTCTGGCTTAGAATATGCACTTCATGAATATCTGTCAATTAAATGAACTAGAAATTGATGAGGAAGGGTGAAGCAATCCATTGCCCGCAATGCAGTTTCTTAAGCACAGAATTGAACACCAGAATGGTAAAGACGTCTACGGTTAGTTACCTACACTTGTAACTAGATAGTAACACCAGTTTCTAGGAGATAGAGATTGGTCATTTAAAATGATATATGCACATGGAATAGTGGACAGTCTCTACATAAGACTGACCCCAGATTTGACTAATCCATGCCAACTTTAGGGTCATTTCCAGATATCTAAAGAAGCAAAATTGTAAGTTTTCCATTAAAATATATCAAAAATAAGGATAAAATGAAATATTAAACTAGTACTATATGAGGTATGGCTAGGTGTTCCCACAGGTCCAGGGCGGGAAAGAGTGGTTTCTGCCCCAGAAATCCATTTGCAGAGAGACAGATAAAAATTCTGTCTCTTCCTAGTCTCAAGACCAGATGACTGTCACTGGGTACATGGTCAGCAAAATAATGGTGAGATTTCAGTTAATCAATTCATATGCAAGCCAGTGTGTTTGATTTGGCAGCTCTGAAAGAAGGGTCTGCTAATTCTAGTTGATATAAGTTCCCAGCTATGATTAAAAAAAACAGCTGAGGCTGCTTCCTCACTGGAATGTTGGCTGTTGGAGAGTCGTAGAAGAATAGGGCATGAGGAAGGAGAATTTAGCGACTAAAAGAACAGAGAGCTTCAAGGGGGGAGCTGGCTTCAGGCATAGAGGGAATATTGGTCCTGAATGCTATCTTTGAGAACACCTCTCTCCCTTATCCTGCTTTTTGTTGGCTGGGCTTTCTCCTTGCCTAATGTATATACAATGCCTACATTGTGTATGCAATAGAGACACGTCCGTTGGGAGACCCAAACTCCCGTTCATCCAGCCCAGATGCTCAAGCAGAAACCAAGCTCCTCTTTCCAAATGACATAGACTGATATCAAGGAAACTTCGGTTTACTCCGCAGAGGCACACGCCCAGCCTTGTACTAGTCCCTCTGCCAAGAATGTTGAAATATTTGACTGGCCCAAGGTAGAACAAAAGTCTTAGATATTGTCATTATAGGTGCCATCAGAACCACATAGAGAGAGATAGAGAGTTCTCCAACAGTGAGAACTGGTCCCCATAGACATGAGGTAGAAAACATGGAAGGGAAATAAATCTATTTAGCAAAGAAGCAGGGTGGGAAAATGTATTGAGCAGAAGGAGAAATCACTTCCAAAGGGACAGTATGCTGATACTTGGGCAAATACACCTATGGGCAGACACATTCTCAATCAACGCATTTCTCCAATTAACATCAGAAGGATGTTTTTGATTATCAGTAACAAATACCCAGAACAACAACAACAAAAAAGGAACTAGTTACTTAAATCTCTTATTTTCTAAAGGATAACTAAAATACCCAAAGGTTTTGGTATCTTCTCTCAAGGCTTGATTCAGAAGTTCAAACAAGGTAGCTAGGACCTTGATTCTGGTTCATTGTTTCAGCTTTTTCTCAGTATTGGCTCTGTTATTGTCAAAGCTTCCCCTCTGTGGTCTAGAAATGGCTAATAGCTCCTAGGTTTTCACATGTTCTCATTCATGACAAGCACAGAAAGAAATTGGTCTCTACTTTCTAAATAGGTCGGAGTTTGAGTCTGATTAAATTAATTACATTTGTTTTTCATACCCAACAAAAATCACTACAATTAGGAGAAAATGGTTATGCCAGTCATTTTAATCTTGAGACCCTTGTACCAGTTCTTAAAAATGAATATCCAACTGAATATTCAAATGCTATTCCTAACAGAAGAAGGAACAGAAGCTTCATGAGCAAAAACAGTAAAAGTCCATAATAAAAATTTTGAACCTAAAGTTTTTGATGTTTCAAGGACATTACAGAACTTTATGATGGTTCAGAGTCATCACAATGATTATTAGTTATTATAAGGTATGGTGGTACATAGATATTCAGAAAAGATCTGGCAAATTCTACTTTCTAAGCCTCTTATCTTAAAGAATGGGAAAGAGGTTCAAAAAGGTGAAATGACTTCTCAAAAGCTACAGTTAGTGTGTACTATAATTATAATTCCAGCCAAAAATTGAATTTCCTTCCCATCATCATGAAGTTAGTCAGTACCATTGAACTCTTATTGCAGGAGTTTGTGACACTGTAAAATGCTTTCATCATTGGAAGAAGGCTTATAAATGATGGAATACCATTTTTCTCTATTTTATATTGTTTTGAGGACTTTTAACAAACCATGATTCTGCCTGATGGTTTTTCTAGTTTACTGGGCCATTTTTTCATCACCCTTTTATGCACTGGATGAAAGATGGTCCCAGGAACAAACCCACAATGGCTTTTAAGTAAGAAGTGATTAGTTATGTGTAGAATAATATTGCAGTAGGCTTGTTTTCCTGTAGCTCTTTTCTGTGCTCCATAAAATCCCATAAATTATAATTTCTACATTATATTACTTATTTTCTCATGAAAGGAGCACAAAAATAGTTTCAAAGAAAATTTATAACTTTGGAATAAATTTACACAGCTATATAGGAAAAATCACAAATGTAAATATGAAAAGAACGTTTTCATTTTCAGGAAGAAAATTATAAACAGGATTATAAACTTTGTGTTACACTTTTCATAAAAAAAATTCCTGATTCAGAATAAGTTTTTCTATGGTGCTCTCTGATCCTGCTGCATATCCCAATCTTTATTTTGGATTCTGTTCCCAAAAAGTCACATAAAACTCTGGCCAAACAAGAAATATACACTCACATCAATAGCATATTTTTATTCTAATGATCTGGAAAGTCTTTTGTCAGACAGTGGGTTTGTCAAATCAACTTCTAAATTTTCCTGAAATTATAGATGAAAAAATTCTTAGCAAAATATTAGCAAATCGAATTCATCAATATGCAAAAATAGGATAAACCTTGTACTAAATAAGTGGGCTTTATCTCATAAATGCAAAGTAATTTAACACAAGTGAGGCAATAGAATTCAACACTAGCAGATTAAAGAGGAAAGGCCATATAATAATAGATATAGAAACTTTTAATAACTAACTATTTGTATTTAAAAATCTCTCAAATGGGCCAGGGCAATGAGTGGCCTAAACCTATACTCCGAGCGCTCTGGAAGACCAAGGTGAGAGAATTGCTTGAGGCCAAAACCAGCCAGAGGAAGAGTTAAATTTCCACTGAAAATAGAAACATTAGTTGGGCATCATGGTGACACCTGTAATCCCATCCCAGTTACTTGGGAGGCTGAGGCAGGAGGATCACTTGCACCCAGGAGTTTGACGTTGCTGTGAGCTAAGCTAGTGCCACAGCATTCTATGCTGGGCAACAAGAGTAAGACTCTGTCTCAGTAAAACAAAACAAAATGAAACAAAACAAAACAAGAAAAGCTCTACAAACTTGAAATAGAAGAAAATATTCTCAAGCTATAAGGGGCATCCTCAAAAAATCAATATTAAATTAATTATAAACATGAATATATACTAAAATATAGTGCTTAATAGTGAAATATTGAATGCTTTTTCCGTTAGAAAAGAAACAAGACAAGAATATCTACTTCCATCACTTCTATTCAACAATATGCTAGAGCTGGTGCTAGTGCAATAGGGCAAGGAAAGTTAAGAACGACATGCAGATTGAAAATGAAGTAATAAGACTGTCTTTATCATGCAGATAGATAACATGATATTGCTATTTAGAAAATTTTAAAGAATTTACCCAAAAGTACTAAAACAAATAAGTAAATTTAGCAATATCACAAGATACAAAATTACCATATAAATATCAAATTGTTATGAAAAATTTGAAGCGAAAAATAAAAAATAGCATCTATAATAATATGTAAAATATTTAGATTCATGCATAAATTTAACTAAAAGTATATATATAAGACATCTACATTAAAAACTATAAAAAAGGGAGGCACCTGTGGTTCAAAAGAGTAGGGCGCTGAAACCATATACCAGAGGTGGTAGGTTCAAACCCAGCCCCGGCCAAAACTGCAAAAAAAAACTATAAAAAAAGAGCACTTAAATTATTGAGAGTTACACTCTGTTTAATTTTGAAGCCTTGTGTTTAAGACTTCTTATTGATCAATTCCCCACAAATTGATCAATATATTTAGTACAATCTCAATCAAAATATTAGCTGAATTATGTCTCAAAATTTAAAAGCTAGTTGTAAAATTTATTTTGAAAGACAAAGAAACTAAAATAGCCTAAACAATGTACAGGTTGTCCCAAAAGTCTCCCCTGAAGTCGCCATACATAGGGAAAATGGGAAATTGAGGCTCAGTGTACTTTTTCACACAAAATATTCATTACAAAATTTTACAAAGAGGCAGCCAACACATAGAGAACATTTTGTAAATATTTTGAAATGAATATTTTGCATTGAGCTACAGTTCCCATTTTCCCTATGTATGGTGATGTTAGGAGTCTTTACTTTGGAATATTCTTTATGCCAAGAAGTCTATTTGGGGGTGAAATTTCCTGAGCTCCTTTACCTTACACAGGCAACAATGTCAATGGAACTGAAAAATATTTTGCTGAGTCAAAGAATCTAGACACAAAAAAGTACATACTGTTTGGTACAAGGAAGTCCCCAATAAGTAAAACCAACCAAAAGGGATAACATCCGATCAGTAGCTACTTCCCAGGGATGAAGGTTTGTTCAAAAATGGCATGATGGACTTTTGTGGGATGATGGGAAATTTCTGATTCTTGCTATGTGCCACCTATTTTCATGTAAGAGTGAGAGACTGCAAACATGACTGGATCTTCACAATTTGTGAATCTAGATGAAAGGCTTAGAAAGTTGATGTTACTGTTCTCATCACTTTTCTGTGGGCTTGGAATTTCTGTTAAGTGAAAAGATGTTTTAAAGAAAGTAATTTCCTCCAATCTTCATTCTGAAAGGATTTTTAAAAAACTTAAGCAAGAACACACACAAAAAAAATCGTTATATACGAAGAATGCATTAAATAAATGATAGATTAAAATGTCAAATGAGGTCTAGAAACATGACCAAGAGAAGATAATTAGAAATATGCAACCATAGATATCTGTAAGCTTTAAATTTATCTTTGTGCTTCTAAAGAGACCAGTTAAAATCAGCTTACATAATAATTACCATTAGGAATGTGAAGAATTTATCTTTTTTGGATTATGAATGTTATGCTAGATTCATAAAAATTATAAAACAGAAGTTGTTTTGCCTCCTTTTATAAGTTTTGGAACATTTTGTATGACATAGGAATTTTGTTCTTTATCATTTAATGAAATCTGCCTACTAAAACCACCTCTTCTGTGAATGATTTTATTAGTGGTACTTTGAGTGATATTTACTTAATTACCTGCTTAATGGTCTACTCAGGCATTATACTTTATCCGGAGTAAACTTAGATCACTTGTAGTTTCACAGAAATATATAATTTGATTTCTAGCATCTTCTATCTCTATTTATATATCATTGTATTAGCCTTCTACATTTTTTCACATATTATTTTCTAAAAAAAAAATAAGAAATAAGAACTTCTTTTCTTTATCAATCTAGGAAGATTATCCATTCTAAATTACTGTTTTTTCCTTTTATTCTTCTTATTTTCTTCTATATATTGTTCTTAGTTTTGGCCTGTTTCTTTCAGATAATTGTCTAAGCTGATTGCCTACCTCATTTATTTTCCATTTTTATTTTTACTTTCTCTTTTAATATGAAAGATTTAAAGATCACAGATTTAATGCTAATTCAATAATTGTTTCACTTTTTACTTAAATAATTGTAAAATTATAGTACCGATTATATTTTTCTTAAAAATAGATTCCTGTTTATAATCTGTGTTTGAGGACTTTCTCCTTTAAAACCTTCTTATTCATGTCTAGATTTAGAACTGGAGAATGGTTTGCTATAATTTTTTTTTTGTGAGCTGGTGTCACAGCTCACAGCAACCTCCAACTCCTGGACTTAGGCGATTCTCTTGCCTCAGCCTCGCGAGTAGCTGGGACTACAGGCGACCGCCACAACACCCGGCTATTTTTTTGTTGCAGTTTGGCGGGGGCAGGGTTTGAACCCACCACCTTCAGTATATGGGGCCAGCGCCCTACCCACTGAGTCACAGGCACCTCCGGTTTGCTATAATTTCTAATATTTCTTTGGGGCTCTTAAAGAATAAAGTTTTGAAGATTCCACAGACATATGAAAATAATGTACATTCTTTTAGGTTCTTGAGTTTGAAGGTTTCTGTGTATCTCTTTCACCAGGCTTCTTAACGTTATTCAGATTCCGCATTTCAATATGTCCATTTTGATTTGGTTGAGCTGTCATAAAAAGAGAGTGATGCTTTCATATTTTGGAAATAATTGAATTTTTGTCAATTTCCCTTATAATTCTACCCTTGCTTTTAAATAATTTTTCAGTATAGTATTTTATTTCATACATTGTTTCACAAGTTTAATACCTTCACTACTTGTCCTGAACACCTTGGCTGAAGCAGAGTCTGTGTTGAACCTAAGCCTTGGGAAGCGCGAGTCACTCTTTGGATCTGAGGCTAAGTAAGGGTGGTGCTTCAGGCCTCTGGAAGCCTTTAAAACGTTCTCGTTGGTTCCCCAGAGTGTTTATACTTTAACCACACATGCGCACCAAGAGTCTTAAGCTAGTACTAACAAGGTGGGTAAGAATAAGATGCCAACATTTCCTAGCAAGGTGTCTGAACAGTTTATTCTTCATCAGATGAAGAAGAAAAAGCAGAAGGACGGTTCCCGTCGAGGGTAAAGCAGTTCTTACTCCTGGGGAACTGAGCTCGCTCTCTCCCAGACTGGCTCCCCACTCATCCTTATTCCACATTTAAATTTAGCTCTGGGGCTCACCTCCTTCTCCTCCTGCTCTAGGTGCTGAAAAAAACTAATATTTGCTGACAAGCTGTCAGACTCTGTGCTTGTTTAAGTGAGGATAAAACTGTTAGCGCCCTTCCTCCTGGGTGGAGAGAGGAAATTACCAGGAACATAACATGAAAATCGCGTGAACTTAGGTAAAATGTGTTACAGGCAAATGGAAAAGTGTTAGGCAAATGTTAAAGAGAACACGGAGGAGAGAAAAAGAAAATCCTCTTCTCATGGCCCACAATAAACTGGAATCTCCTTTATTTGATTGGTGAGGATAGTTTTGCCATCCGAGCATCTGAGTATAATCGCTTTATGACCAACAAATCTGTACAAAGATAATTTTATCACTTCAAAAATATCTTATCACTACAACTAGGACGTGAATGCAATGGAGCGGCTGCGCTTCTTATGTGATGAAACCAATTTGGTCTTTATAAGGCAAATTTTTACTGGCAGATAAAAAAGCACTTTAAAAGATGAACTGTAGGACACCAGGGCAATGACACCAGGAAGGCCGGCCCCGAGCAGGAGCTTTCCTGCAGTGGAGGGACGAGCAGCTGACCCAATAACCAGGGACTCCCAACACTCGTTCTATAAAAGTGGAAGACTTTATAGTCACACCATCTTTTCCATTCCCAAAGGCAATCATGACATGTAATTGTCACTAAAATTTCTCACATGCTGGTTTTTGACTACTGTGCTGTTTTTTCAAAATGATCACTCTGATTTCTTAAGTGAAGATAATCAACTAATATCACCGACGCTTGACAAAACGTTGATGTAATAACCCGTTAATAAGTTATAAAGATAAACTCCTCCTGTGTTATGACCCACCACCATCCATGCCCGGTTGCTCCAGTGCTCACTGCTCTAATCCAGCTGGAGACCCCTAACACTCCACCTTCCGACCAAGAGCCTCGTTTCTTCTCCTCTCATGATTTCAGCTTTATGATTCAAAGGTCAAAATTATATATGTATTTATTCAGCCAAATAGACTGAAGTTTTATTAATGAAAAAATATTCTTTTTATAAGTAGTTCTCAAGTGTCTGCTAATTTTGTGTGATAATATTGTAAAATCATCATTCAATCAAAAATTCTGGGAGAAATACTATTATTGCCTAAGTTTTTTACAACTCCTATGTTGAAAATATTGGGATAATCAAAATGAAAAGAATGTAGTATCCTAACCACCCCAGAACAATGACTCTAAAATGTTAATAATAGGTACTTTACTGTAAAAATACTGTTTCAGTACTCTGTCCTTAATTCTATGAAAGACATATATTGCTTAAGAGTATTTGAGTTATTAGTATAATTCTGATTTTAGCTGCATTATTCTGCCTGGAATATTTGCTTACAAGGTCATACTTTTCGAAAAGAAGTGTTTAAATATATGATTTTTGAAAAATGTTTGTATCAATCATATATAATCTTTCCAAGTCTCCTAAACTATTTCCTTTCCTCTGTAATAAAGTCTGAGATTGGGGTGGGAGTGCAATTTGCTGGAATTGAATCAGTGACTCTACCATAGCATTGCCAAAGTTTCTGACATTCTCCAGGTCTTTCCCTCCTGTTCCCAAGATCCATACTTATTCCACCAGTTGAGGGTGAGAAGTCAAGTGCTTACTTTGTGCGATCTTTATAGTAAAGGCAGGCAAGGAAGAAGAAGGTGTTTTGGACAGAGTAGCTGGTGCTGGAAGCATCAACCAGGGTTGGCCTTAGTAATATACCGAATCACAGTTTTTAAATAAAAACTGGTCAGAAAAATTAATGGAACTAAACAATTCATATTTATAAAACTACAAACATCTAGAAATAATCTTAAGAAAAAGATATTTTAACTTTAAATAAAGGAAATTAGAAATAATTTTTTTTGTTATTGAGACAGTCTCACTTTGTCACCCTCTGTAGAGTACGATGATATCATAGCTCACAGCAACTTCAAACTTGGTTTCAAGACATTCTCTTGCCTCAGCCTCCCTAGTAGCTGGGACTACAAGCACCTGCTACAATGCCTGGCTATTTTGTTGTTGTTGTCATTTAGCAGGCCCAGGCTGGGTTTGAACTCACCAGCCCTGCTGCACTTGGCCTGCGCCCTAACCACTGAGCTGTGAAATACTAGAAGGAATTTACATTCTTTTCATCAAGTATTCAGGTTTATTATGATTTGGGTAGAATAAACATCTTACAAATACCAAGTAATTCAAAGATAATCTATGATTCTAACATGATCCTAACAAGATTTTTTTTTGTAATAGACAAGTTGTTTCTAAATATTACATAGAAAAATAAATAACCAAGTTAAAATAAAGAAATACTGGGGCAGTGCCTATGGCTCAAAAGGGTAGGGTGCCGGCCCCATATGCCGGAGGTGGTGGGTTCAAACCCAGCCCCAGGCAAAAATAAATAAATAAATAAGAAATTCTGAAAAAGCAAGGATAATGAAGAAAGATGAATTCTATCCAATACTTCTATGTTTTACATGATTACGGTTAAGACAGAAAGGAACTGACTCACGAGTAGATAGCAATTGAATAATAGCCAAAAAATGCATTCAAATGCATAGTGGAGTATGTGACAAATATCTAAATTGTTCAATAAATGACATTGGGACAATTAGTGAGCTACTAGTGCTTGTGTGGGGTGAATAATGGTAAGAATTCTGGCTTTATACTTCATATTTTATACTAAAATGAATTCCAGAAAAATGCACTAGCAAAAGTATCAGGAAAGACGTGATGGTTAAAAAAAAAAAAAAAATCTAAGTGTTGGAGACATTTCTAAATGGAACACGAATACCAGCTTGTGGGAGGCGGGCAGGCTGAATTCCTCACAGGCCTGCCAACTCAGGGTAAGATGTCTAGTCAGGGGAATGGCTACGTGCCTGTCCTGTGTGAGGATTCAACAGTGCAGGCGGGCTAAGACCTTTAGGTTCTTCATCAGTAGTTTGAATTAGGGAAGTTAAGGTAGCGCCAAGGGACGAAACTTGTTTGCACCCTTTCTCTTCCCCCTGTATATGTTATCTGGCCATTTCAGATGTTCCATTACCCAGTGTTCCTGTTTCCCCAACTGCTGCTGTTCACCCAACCTTCCCGGGGGCCTTGAGCTCCCTTCCTTGACCTTTGACTGCTGTGCTGCATTCTTACCTTTACTCTGTTGTTGTTCCCAATGAAAAACTCCTGAGAAGCAGGACCCAGGGCTGCATTGTTTCAGGCTGCACCTGACACATGAAACCGTGCATGCCCTTGCAGGATTCCAGGCTTTACGCTGTAAGTTTGGGGTAAAGTCTCTTGATTTTTCCGTCTCCCTTGCTGAGCACCATCCCGGGCTGGGGTGTTCGGAAACCCCCACACCAGCTGCCAAAAAAAGAAAAGATGGTAAAATCTGAATACATAGAATTCTACCCGCAATAGAGTAACAGGAACTGGATTTGTCCTCCCATCTGAAAAACTAGACATAGTACAAGAATGAACAGTTTTCTGGATATTACAATCAGGCAACAAAACACAGCAATCCCTGAGAAATGGGGAACAAAGCAAGAAGTCTAACTTTATTTATAGGTGAAATGAAAGGATATTTTTAACTAAATGAAAATTAAAATATAATATATCAGACTATGTGGGAAGCTACCAAAGAAGTACTTCCGGGGATTACAAAGGAATGTAAAGAAGTTTTAAGGGTAGGTGATACGTTCACGGCTGAAGTGAAGGCATTATGGGTACAGTCATGTTTCAAAACTTCCCAAAGCATACACTTTAAATACAGTGTGTGCAGTTTATTTTATGTCAATTATACTACTTTTAAAAAGTCAAAATATTGATTACAGAAAGCTGTTAATTATGTCTCAATAAAGCTGTAAAAAAAAGAACACATTTTTAGTTACATAAAGATTAAAAAATTATTTTCAAAAAAGCTGCCATAAGTAGAAAACTCCAACCTTCAAAAAAGTTTGCAACTTATAAGGGTATCATAATCATGGTCTAATTTCCTTAGTAGAAAAAGAACATGGATAACAAAAAACAAACAATAGAAAATGGACAAGATATATGAAGAGATGGTTCAAAGAAGAAGAAATAAATCTGGTTGTTAAGTAAATGAACATATGGCCAACTTTATCTATAATTCTAAAATTCAAAAAGTTAAGACTACAAAGCAGTAACAATCAAAAAGTTCAATGGAACATTGTGTTTATAGAGACATACGGAAACAGAGATCTTCATGTATGTTTTCTTGTGAGTGTGTAATTGAAAAACTCTTTGGAAAGCAATTTATTAATTAACAAATTCCAAATGTGATCCTGAAATTTCAATTCTTGGAATTAGATATATAAATATTTACATGGAAATCTCACCAGGATATATTTTCAATGGGAAAAAAAGGTAAAACAAAGTGTATAAAATTTTGCACACTTGGTGTTTTTACTCCCAGCTACTGTGGGAGAAATATGGTAAATGATTTTTGTTCTAGGACCAATTTAGTAGGAATGAAACATTTGTGTAATTGATAGAGCCAGGATCATTTTGTCCCTAAGTACATTCAATCACTATTAACTTATGAAGACTCTGTTTTTTATAATTTAAACTACATCTTACCACAAAATCTTGTCTTGCTCTGTCACTGGAAGGCAGGTATATTCTGCCTTCTGTGTTATTGTACACATTTCCTGAAATGACCTTTCCACTTTCATTTACCTATTTGATTCCTACTACCCTCAAGGATTACCTCTGACCACTTATATTTTCCCTTCACTTTGAAGGAGGCATTGATTCACCCGAAAATTTAAAGTCAGGAGATTATTCCTAAGATAATAATAGCTACCATGTACTTTCAATTTTTCGAGACATTCTTCCCAAAATGTGATAGGAGATTTTAATAGGTGTGAGATGTTAATAGTTACAAATATTGGCTGGGTACAGTGGCTCACACCCTTAATCCTAGAAGTCTGGAAGGTCGAGGTGGGTGGATTGCCTGAGCTCACAGGTTCGAGACCAGCCTGAGCCAGAGAGGGATCTTGTCTCTAAAAATAGCTAGGCATTGTGGCAGGCACCTGTAGTCCCAGCCACTTGGGAGGCTGAGGCAAGAAAATCACTTGAGCCCACAAGTTTGATGTTGCTGTGAGCTATGACACTACAGCACTCTACTGAGTGCAACAAATTAAGACTCTATCTTAAACAAAAAAAGCTATAAATATTAATAACTATTATGTTTAATAAAGTGAAAAATATATAAAGTTATTTTCCTTACTATAAATTCATGCGTTCATCAATAAAATGTGGCTTGCAGTACTCATCATAGAATGAACTCTTTAAAACAAGCATGATATGTTTTCTAGGAATTCAGAGAAAGGAAGCTAAATGCCAGGCTTAGAAGTAGAAACATTGTCCTGTAGGCAATGGACCAAAATGTAATAAAATCTAAATTTAAATAATTATTGTATATGAAATTACTGACACCAGCTACCCAGCCTTTCCTTCTGAAGACCAAATCATATATTTGAATGGCTTAGAATTGCTGGAAGCTTAATTCAACATCCCTAAGACTAAGGATAAAGAATCTTTATTTTATTGCAACAGCTACCTTGATAAAATGCAACTGAAGAAAGGATGTGCTAGGAAAGTAGGTGAAACTGACTTAGCCAATACGATCAGCTAAAGAAACTTGTGGTCAGTAGGAGTGCAGATACCAGAGCAAGATGGAGTCTTGCATTTCTTTTTCAAAATGTTCAGATAGTTATACAAAATAAAAACTTGACATAAAGCATCTGTAGAACTGGGTTTCATATGGAAGAAGCACAATTAAAAAGAGTGACTTAGGCTCGGTGCCTGTGGCTCAATCGGCTAGGGCGCCAGCCACGTACACCTAAGGTGGTGGGTTCGAATCCCCAGCCCGGGCCCGCCAAACAACAATGATGGCTGCAACAAAAAAATGGCCGGGCGTTGTGGCGGGCACCTGTGGTCCCAGCTGGTTGGGAGGCTGAGGCAGGAGACTCGCTTGAGCCCAGGAGTTGGAGGTTGCTATGAGCTGTGATGCCATGGCACTCTACCTGGGGGGGATAGCTTGAGGCTCCATCTCAAAAAAAAAAAAAAAA
>CAUYQV010169759.1:0-15531 GCA_963574575.1 Galagoides demidoff
TGGAAGTATTTCGGATTGCATGTGAAAACCCCACACTGTACCCCAGAAGTGCATTAATGTACATAGTTACCATTCAATAAAAAAAAAAAAAAAGCTAAGTATAAAGACTTGATTAGATTCAGTGTAAATGTTTTGCAAGTATACTTTATGGGTGATGTGTTTTTATGTTGCATCATATCAAGAGGTATGTGGTATGTGTTGGATTGTTCCACTATCTAAGCCACATCTCTCATTCATTGTAAGGTATGTTTTCCCTTGGCCAGGCGTGGTGGCTCCCGCCTGTAATTCTAGCACTCTGGAAGGCTGAGTCAGGTGGATTGCTTGAACTCAGGAGTTCAAGACTAGGCTGAGCAAAAGCATCTCTACTAAAAATAGAAAAACTGAGGCAAGAGGATTGTTTGAGCCTAAGAGTTGGAGGTTGCTGTGAGCTATGATGCTGCCCAGGGTGACAGTTTGAGACTCTTGTTTCAAAATAAATAACTAGAGGTTATGTTTTCCCCTTTATCTTTAATGTATGGGGAAATTTTGGCACTATGTCAATATCCTATTCACTATTACCTTTTTTTTTTTTTGAGACAAGGTCCCCCTCTGTCACTCATTCTAGCTTAGCATCATCATAGCTCATTGCTCATAGCAATCTCAAACTCCAGAGATCCTTGTGCCTCAGCTTCCTGAATAGCTAAGACTCCCAACACGTACCACCATGGTATGATTTTTTTCTATTTTTTGTAAAGATAGGGTCTCTCGCTTTTCCTCAGGCTGGTCTTGAACTCCTGGTCTCCCAAAGCACTAGTAAGTATTACAGGAGTGAGCCACCAGGCCTAGCTTAATGGTTTTAGCATTCTTGTTCCTTTCTTGAACCAGTTATTTAATATCATTTTACATTCTTCTATAAGAAGAGTTTTCGTCCTTCAGATGGGAAGAACTCTTAATTTTTCCTAAAAAGGCAGGATGCATGCATAATTCTCTCCATTTAATGTTCAGTTATCTAAGGATGTAATTAATTGTTAACAACAGTAGTGCAAATGCTTCTTTTTTATTTTTATTTTATTTTTATTTTTAGGGACTTAAGAGTTTTATTGTTGTTGTTAATATACGCAGTCTATTACAGTTAATTGTAGGTCTTACTCTTTTTACTGAGAATTTCCAATTTTTGCCAGTAGGACAAGTTGGCACCACCCTGTGTTGTTTTGACATCCGTCTAGCACAAATAGATGTTCATGGATCTCTCCCCTTGAATAGTAATAATAGGTGGGTCTTAGAATGGTTTAATACTGGCCCTTTTCTCCATTAGTTGTAGTCATTGTTATTTTGTTATTTTATATAGTCTGTGCGTATTTATATAGGTTAGCCTCTAGATTTCCCCCTTTGTGTTTGCTTCTTATGGCTGCAATAACATGACAAACCTGGTTGTTTTTAACACCACAAATTTATTCTCATATAATTCTGGAGTTCAGAAATAGGTTTCACTGGGTAAAAACCAAGGTGTCAGCAAGGCCATCCTCCCTTTGGAGGCTATAGGGAAGAATCTGATCTCTTGCCTTTTCCAGCTTCTTGCTGGGATTTCTTGCATTTCACAGTTCATGGCCACTTCAAGGCCAGCAGTATAGCATCTTCAAATCTCTCTCTGTTAGGTTTTCATTAGCCTAATCTTTTGTAGTAAAATTTGCGTTTCTTGGGGTCTTGACACCGGGCAGGGTCTTAAAGACCTGTGAAACTGGTGGCAATTGACTGAAGAAAAGTAAAGTTAAAAGGGATGAGAGATAAAGAAACAGGACACACAAAATAGAATTTTCAAAGGTGGGAACATAGGGGACCTCTGCTATCTGGTGGCCTTCTAGCAAGTGGCCCTGAGCATTTGTTCCACTCAGCTATAATTGAAGGCTGTTTTCTCATTTAGCCCAGAGGGTAAGCTGAGGAAGAGAACAAAAACATCAGCACTTTCTCTGAGTAAGCATGTTAGTTCTTATTCTATTAACTTTAAGGATCTGAGCAGCCTGGAAAAATCTGAAACCTGAACCTGTGTGAGGGCAGCCTCCTGTCCGTGGTCATGCACACAGATTCCTTGGGGGAGGTTAATCCCCTTTACTTGTCTGTGGAGCAGACCCGACAATGTCAGGCTCCTCTGAAGAATCGGTGGAACAGAATTTTCTGATGATCTCCATCCAGAGGCTACTGCTTCTGTGATTAGGGTACAAATACTCCTGCTCATATTTCAGGGCTCAAGCTGTTCCCTTGGTTTCTGCCCCAGCCATAATACAGATCCCCACAATGGGTATTTGCTTTGACTGTTGACTGGCCACAGAACAGCCTGGTTAATTGTTCCTTTCCAGGCCTCACACTTAGCTCTGTCTACAGCCATTATTCTTCGGAGTGTTTACAGACCCAGCCCGGGTGTTTGCAAGCTGCATCCCTTATAGGCCAGGCTTCTAGTAAAAGCAGGAGCTGCTCAGATAAATAATTTAGCTGCGAATTTAATAGTAAGCTAGCTAAAGTGTTTTTTGTTTGTTTGTTTGTTTTGAGACAGAGCTTTTGCCCTGTGTAGAGTGTGTGACCTCACAGCTCACAGCACCCTCCAACTCTTGGGCTTAAGTGATTCTCTTGCCTCAGCCTCCCAAGTAGCTGGGACCACAGGCTCCTGCCACAATGCTCGGTTATTTTTTTGGTTGTAGTTGTCATTGTTATCTGGCAGGCCCAGGGCTGGATTTGAACCCGCCAGCTCTGGTATATGTGGCTGGTGCCTTAGCTACTTGTGTTACAGGAGCCAAGCCAGTTAAACTGTTTTTATTCCGCCTTGCTCAGCTTATTTCTCTGTTTTTCCCTTTTTCTGGGGGTGTTTTCCCTTGCCTAAAATGGGATCTTCATTCCCCATTCTCCCTGCAGCCTTCAGTTCCCTCTTATACATATAAGGATATTTGTGATTGCATTTAGGACCCTCACAGATAATCCAGAATAATTTCTCCATCTCAAAATACTTGATCACATCAGCAAAGTTCCTTTTGTCAATAGAAAGTAACATTTACAGGTTCTGGGTTTTAGTATACGGCATAGGCATCTTGGGGTCCCTTATTCAGCCTATCATGTCATTCTTTTATATTATTCCTTCTGGGGTTAGTTTCCTTTTTCCAAATTGTAGGCTATTTTCCTTTTGCATCTTAAAGTCATTATCTTTTTGCTTCTTTCACTGCCATTAAGAAGTATGCCATCTAACTTATTTTTCTGTTGTCTCTGGTTTACCATAAGAACTTTTCTGCTCTTTAACTTCAACCTGTGTGATTTTGGATTTAGTTTTCTCTATCGTGGCTAGGACTCAGTGTGCTAATCTAATCTGAGTAGTTTTGATTTTTATTTTGGAAAATTTATGGCCATCTTCTTTTCAAATACTTCTTCTATTCCATTCTTTACTTCCCAGATTAACTAATTCTATTCTTTATGTGTTTCATATTTGCCATCCATTTATCTCTGTTGGCTAATTTTCTCAGAATCTTCTAGTTCCTTAATTCTCTCTTTAGTTCTGATTTGTTTAGTTCACTTGAGATTTCGCTTTAGTGACTATGATTCAAAACTCAGGTTTTTAGAATTTCCCCATGCTTCCTTTTTATATGTATTGTCTTTGAGCTTGGAGGTCTTCTAGAGTTATTTCAGTAGGAATATCCTCATGTATTTGGTCTACAATTTATTAGCTTTGTTTTCTTTGTCTAGCTGATTCTTTTTTTTTTTTTTTTCAGAGATAGTTAGAATTTTCCTCACTAAACAATTAATGTCCTGCCCTCTGCTTTCAGTACCAGGATTGTTTTAACAATTTTTTTTTCTTTTAAATTTGAGGACAATTTCTCTATTTTAGCTTTGGTAATATTTTTTTTTTTAATATATCTATTAGGCTAGTCCTGTAGTTTTCTCCTTCAACCTATTAAGGATTATGTTAACTAATGGCTATCCTTGTGCTTAAGATGTACATATTATGTATTATATAGAATTATTTTATTTGGGTTTTTTTGTGTGTGTGTGTTTGTCAGGTTTTGGCATCTAGTTTTGCTAGCTTTGAAAAAGTAGTTTGGAAGATTTTCTTGTTTATATACTATCACCTGTTAATAATTGATATTATGATTACATTTTCTTTAAATGTTTGATAGCAACTAATCATCATAATCTGGACTTTTGATACCTTTTTATAGGAATGAGGGGAACTAATGGCTGTAGAGTTTTCAGGCCATAGCTGCCCTTCAGTTCTTTTCCTATTTTAGTATAGGCAACTCCTAGGTAGGCGTTTAAAAACATTCTTTTTTTTTCCCATTTACTTATTTATTTTAATTGTTTGGGATTTGTTGAGGTTACAAAGAATTAGGTTGCACTGATTACATTTGTTAGATAAAGTCCCTCTTCTAACTGTGTCCCCACCCCCAAGAGGTGCACGGTACATCATGACCTCCTTCCCCGCTCCCTCATTCCCCTAAATCCACCTTGTATTAGCTCATCTATGGCCTTCATATTGAAATTGAGCACATTGGATTCTTGTTTCTCCATTCTTGAGAAGAATGTGTTCCACCTCCATCCAAGTTAATACAAAAGATGTAAAGTCTTCATCTTACTAATGGCTGAATAGAATTCCATGGTATGAGAGAGAGAGAGAGGGTGTGTGTGTGTGTGTGTGTGTGTGTGTGTGTGTGTGTATCTCACAGCTTTTTAATCCATTCCTAGGTTGGTGGTCATTTAGGCTATTTCCACATTTTGGTGATTGTAAATTCAGCTGTGATAAACAGTCTAGTGCAAATGTCCTTACTATAAAATTTTTTTTTTCTTCTGAGTAGATGCTCAGTAGTGGGATTGCAGGATCAAATGGGAGGTCTAATTTGAGTTCTTTAAGGATTCTCCATACTTCCTTCCAAAAAGGTTGTATTTGTAGTCCCACCAGCAGTGTAAAAGTGTTCCCTTCTCTTCCCATCCATGCCAGCATCTGCAGCTTTGAAACTTTATGATGTGGGCCATTCTCACTGGGGTCAGGTGATATCTCAGGGTGGTTTTGATTTACACTTCTTCGATGATTAGGGATGATGAGCATTTTTTTCATATGTTTGTTAGCCATTCATCTGTCTTTAGAGAAGGTTCTATTCATGTCTGTTCCCCAGTGATATGTGGGTTAGTTGGGTCTTTTGTTGTTGATTAATTTGAGTTCTCTATAGATCCTAGTTATCAAGCTTTTGTCCAATTCATAAAATACAAATATCTTTTCCCATTCTGAAGGTTGTGTATTTGCTTTACAGAAGCTGTACAGAAGCTCTTCAGTTTAATTAAATCCCATTTGTTTATTTTTGTTTTGTTGCAATTGCCGCAGAAATCATTTTCGTAAAATCTTTCCCCGTGCTAGAATCTTTAAGTGTTTCCCCACACTTTGAGGGTTTTTATTGTTTCATGGCTTACATTTAAATCTTTTACGCATCTTGAATCCATGTTTATAAGTGGTGAGAGTTGCAGGTCCAGTTTTAGTCTGTTACATGTGGTTATCCTGTTCACCCAACACCATTATTAAATAGGGATTCTTTTCCCCAGTGTATGTTCTTGTTTGGTTTATTAAAGATCAAGTGGATGTAAGATGTTAGTTTCATCTTACGGTTTTCTATTCGGTTCCAAATATCAGTGTCTCTTTTTTTGTGTCAATACCATGCTGTTTTGATCACTGTGGCCTTGTAGCATAGCCGAAAGTCTTCGTAGGGTGATACCTCTGGCTTTGTTTTTGTTACTAAGAATTACCTTTGCTATCCAGGGTTTTTTCTGGTTCTATACAAAACAAGGAATTATTTTTTTCCAAATCTTGAAAGTATGATGATGGTATTTTAATGAGGATTGTATTGAATCTGTAGATTGTTTTGGGAAATATAGTCATTTTTGACTTTGTTGATTCTTCCCAGCCATGAGTATAGTATGTTCTTGTATTTGTTAATATCTTCTGCTATTTCTTTTTATAGGGTTTTCTTTGTAGAGGTCCTTTACCTCTTTTGTTATGTATATTCCTAGGTATTTCTTTCTTCCTGTCTTTTTTTTTTTTTTTAAGCTACTATGAAAGGAATTGTGTCCTAATCAGCTTCTCATTTTGGCTGTCATTGGCATGTACACAGGCTACTAATTTGTGGACATTGCTATATTTTTTGATCACTTCCAGGAGTCTTGTGGTTGCATCTTTGGGGGTTCTCTTAAGTATAAGATCATATCATCAGCAAAGAGAGTTTGACCTACTCTGCCCCAGTTTGGATGCCCTTTATTTCTTTCTTTTGCCTGATTATATTGGCTAGAACTTCCAGCACTATGTTAAATAGTAGTGGCAATAGAGGACAACATTGTCTGGTTCCAGTTCTAAGTGGAAAAGCTTTCAATTTTACTCCATTCAGTATATTAGCTATGGGTTTGTCAGAGAGCACTTCACTTTTTGGAGAGCAACTTTTTATCATTTGTAAAGTCACTAAAAGTGATAAGTTTTTACTAAGATCGCCTGGTCTTAATTGCTATAGGCTACTGAAGAAATCAAAGCAGGTTAGGAAATCTTAGTAACTTTCTTGTAGTTTTGGGTTTTTTTTTTTTTGAGACAGAGCCTCAAGCTCTCCCCCTGGGTAGAGTGCGATGGCATCACAGCTCACAGCAACCTCAACTCCTGGCCTCAAGTGAGTCTCTTGCCTCAGCCTCCCAAGTAGCTGGGACTACAGGTGCCCACTACAAGGCCCGGCTATATTTTGGTTGCAGCTGTCATTGTTGTTTGGCGGGCCCAGGCTGGATTCAAACCCGCCGCCTTAGGTGTACATGGCTGGCTCTTTAGCCACTTGAGCCACAGGCGCCGAGCTGTTTTTTTTTTTGAGACAGAGTGTCAGTATGTTGCCCTTGGTAGAGTGTTGTAGCGTCACAGCTCACAGCAACCTCCAACTTTTGGGCTTATGCAATTCTCTTGCCTCAAACTCCCAAGTAGCTGGGACTGCATGCGCATGCCACAATGCCTGGCTATTTATTTGTTGCGGTTGTCATTGTTGTTTAGCTGGCCTGGGCTGGGTTCAAACCTGTCATCTTTGTTGTATGTTGCTGGTGTTGTAACCACTGTGCTATAGGCACCAAGCCTAGTTTTTGGTTTTGTTTTTTATTTTTTCATTTATCATTTAGGATTGGTGTAAAAGATTTTCCTTTTTTTCAAGAAGACATTTTTGAGACCAAAACTATATATCTATGGTTAGCTTGTAATATCTTATTTTACTTTTTAATGTATCTCTATTCCATAAGAATCATCACAGTTCTTTCTTGAACTCTTCTGCAGAATCTTAAGGAATTTTCTCTCTCAAACTCATTTTTTACAATTCCAGCTTGGGTCATTGTGACTTCTTCATTCTTTGGACCTAAAATAATTTTTCTTTGGGGAGATAAGAAACCTGATTTCCAGACATTCATGGCCTGGCTCCACTCTACCCAACCAATTTTACTATTTTCTACATCCTACTAAGAAAATTTCATTGTAATCAGTCCCATCTCTTCATTTCCCCCATGCTCATTTTCTTTTTCTTTTTTTTGCAGTTTTTGGCCTTGGCCAGGTTTGAACCCACCACCTCCGGTGTATGGGGATGGCACCCTACTCCTTGAGCCACAGGCGCTGCCCTCATTTTCCTTCTTTATTCACTTCTCCCTTTTTCTTTCTACCATCCCTTAGGGGGTAGGTTTCTATGCTGACTATAAATGAATTTTATCTCTGGATGTTTGGATAAAAAGGATGTGGGTAATAGAGTCCTGAATTTGCTGGAGAAAGGAGAGAATCACTGAACTAGGATTACTTTTCCCCCCTTCAACCCTATTCCTAAAACAACTTAAATCTTTAGCTTTAACTGAATACCTGTTATGACCAATATAAGTGATGAGGGGACAAAAAATTAAATAAATCATGTTTCTGATCTCAAAGTAGCTAATAGATATGGAAAATATAACCAACTTAAGATCTTTAAGATATTAAATTTTAACTTAAAACAGTGAATTCATCATAGAGGGGTGATCTAAAGAAAGTATTCATTTTTTTTCAACAAATACATATTTGAATGCTTACTGTATGCTAAACACTGATCTGGGCTCTGGAGATACATAAGAAAGAAAAACAAAACAAGACAAAAGTCCATGCCATCTTGGATCTTATTCTATTGTGGAGTGGGGACAACACATGCTAATAACAAAATAAGTAAAATATATATAGTAAGGTGGTCACACATGCTATAGAGCAAATAAAGTTAGCAAAGGGTATAGAAACTGATTTCTGTGTGCTTGTGAGGATTTGGAGGGATAGAGGAGTGGTTACATTCTAAATGAGATTGTCAGAATATTTCACTGATAAGGCAACACTAGGAGTAAAGAGATGAATGATAAGGTAACACTGAAGTAAAGAGATGAATGAACTTGGTAGGGTAGCAAACCTTGTAGAAATCTTGACTTAGGGAGAGACTGCATTTCGGGTGGAAGAAATAGTAAATGCAAAAATCCTGCAATAGAAATATACTTGCCATATTTAATTAGGCCAAGTGTGATTGAAGAGAGGTGAGCAAGGGTGAGAACAGTAAGAGATGAGGATAGATAAGTAGCAGAGAGCCAGGTCATGATCTTGGTGACTTTTACTTGGAGGCCATTGGAGGGTTATCTAGTTCATCAGGTTTTGGCATCTACTTTTGTTAGCTTTATAAAAGTAGTTCGAAAGATTCTCTTTTTTGTACACTACCACCTATTAATAACTGATACTATGATTAAATTTTCTTTAAAGGTTTGATAGAAACTAATCATGTAGTTATGGCTTTAAAAGATTACTTTAGGCTCAGTGCCTGTGGCTCAAGCGGCTAAGGTGCCAGCCACATACACCTGAGCTGGCGGGTTCGAATCCAGCCTGGGCCCGCCAAACAACAATGACAACTGCAACCCAAATATAGCCGGGTGTTATGGCGGATGCTACTTGGAAGGTGGAGGCAAAAGAATCACTTGAGCCCAGGAGTGGGAGGTTGCTATGAGCTGTGATGCCACAACACTCTATCCAGAGCTTGAGGCTCTGTCTCAAAATAAAATAAAATAAATAAAAGATTACTTTAGGTGTGTCATTCTAGACATGAAACAGGAGAGACCACTTCAAAGACTATTGCGGTAACTAAGAGAGAAATGATGGTGGCTTAGCCTGGCTTAGCAAAATATCTACATATATTTAGTTTTAGATGGATTGGATGTCAGGTATGGGGAAAAAGAGTCAAGAGTGATACTAAAGTTTTTGGTTGAAGCAACTCTGAAAAAGGAGTGTGTCATTTTCTGAAAAGAAGAGACTATAGGTAAAACAAATTTTGTGAGGTTGATGGGGGGAGATCAGAAGTTAGTCTATGAACATATTAGATTTGAAATGCCTAGTATTATGTTATCTTAGTAGAGCTATTTGGTAGACAGTTGGGTGTCTGGAGTTGAGTAGAAAGGTTAGAACTGGATCTTAAAATTTGGACTTCATCAGCTCATAGTTGGCATATGAAGATACAAAATTGTATGAGATTACCTAGACATTCACTATAGCTAGAGGAAAGAAGACATCTGACACTATTGGAGATATGAGAAATCATAAAAGAAAATACAGTAGAACTTCTGTAAGTTGGGAAGGGAATAGAACAAACTGGTCAACATACAGAGATGGTCAATGTAAGGAACTAGGCCTGCTATACTGATATGTACATGTGGTACATGCCTGGTCTATGAAAATTAGGTAAAATTAAGGGGTAGTCAATTATGGAGGTTCTACTTATTGTAATATCTGATTACAGAAAAAAAATTAAAATTCTGTTATTGCTTCTCAAACTTCTTATGCATATGTATCATCTTATTAAAGTTCAGTAGCTCTGAGATGTAGCTGAGATTCTGCTCTTTAATAAACTTCCAGATGATGCTGATGCTGCTGGTTTGATGCTGACTGCACTTTTGAATAGCAAGATTTTATATGAACAAAGAGACATAAAATGAAAAACAAGTGAAAGATGTAAGTAAGGATAGCGTAATAAAGGCTAATGGCCAGAAAAAAGAGAATTTATGAATCAATAAAAAGAAACTAAATAGAATAAGAGGGATATAGTATAGGGAATTTTCCAAAAACTTAAGTTCTCAGCTTTCTAAGAACACAAAATTAAAACCTGATTGCCTTTTCCCCTTCAGATCGACAAAAGTTTAAAAGTTTGGTAATAGCAGATGCTGATGAGATTGTGGGGAAAAGGATGGATTCATACCCTTCAGATAGCTGGATATACATAGTGTATTTCATCTTTTGACAGACTATTTGGGATATTTGTTAAATTTTTAAATATGCTTGTCCTTCAATTCAGGAATTCTGTACCTAGATATTAAAATGGAAACTTGAACTTCTGCCCAGAAGGGTAGTTCAGAACTGTTTGTTGAAGTATTGTTTGATGTTGTAAAAAATGGACTAATCTAATAAATGAAGGGTCTTGGAAGCTTTTCCTCATTTATTTCCCTTTATACATTTAAAAATTGATATCTCACATTTTCCATTGTAACTTTAAGTAGTTTTAAAAGCTAGAATTTCTAGTTTGTGTTATACTTATGTTAAATACATGTTTTGGTCAAACCTTAAAACTGTAGACTTAGCTCATTCTATTTATCAAGAAAAAGTCTAATGGCTCATCTTAAAACAAACATGTTAATATGTGGCTTTGTTATAACCACCAGACTTCTGGATTCTAGGATGGCCGGTTGGATAGATGGATAAGGCTTGAAGTCTTGCCATGATTTTGTTTCATAGACAAAATAAGGTCCTGTTCTTAATTTCCCCTGTTTTCTCTCTTCTTTTTTTTTTTTTTTTAATTGTTGGACATTCATTTAGGATACAAGAAACCAGGTTACACTGATTGCATTTGTTAGGTGAAGTCCCTCTTATAAATGTATCTTGTCCCCAAAAGGTGTGTCACGCATCGAGACCCCACACTCCTTCCCTCTCTCTGCTCTCCCCTTCCCTCCTCCACCCCCCACTGTGTACTAGGTCATTGTCTTCATATCAAAATTGAGTACCTAGGATTCATGCGTCTCCATTCTTGTGATGCTTTACTAAGAATAATGAGTTCTGCTTCCATCCAGGTTAATACAAAGGCTGTAAAGTCTCCATCTTTTTTAATGGCTGAATAGTATTCCATGGTATACATATACCACAGCTTGTTAATCCATTCCTAGGTTGGTGGGCATTTAGGCTGTTTCCACATTTTGGTGATTGTAAACTGAGCTGTGATAAATAGTTAAGTGCAAGTGTCCTTATGGTAAAAGGATTTTTTTCCTTCTGGGTAGGTACCCAGTAATGGAATTGCAGGATCAAATGGGAGGTCTAGCTTGAGTTTTTTGAAGGTTCTCCATACTTCCTTCCAAAAAGGTTGTATTAGTTTGCAGTCCCACCATGGGGATTTCCTTATTTTACTAGTCTATCTGTTAAGTGCAAAAGTACCTGTTTGTTGGACTTTATGCATCTCAGAACAGTACATCTTAGTATTTGAGATGGATAAGAATTTTGCCTTTGTTTTATAAAGCGGAAACATGATTTTAGAAGGAGAACTATTAATAGTTCTTAAGCAGATCATTTAAGGAGAATACAAATAGAAGTTGAGAATGTGAAAATTGATTCTTTCAAAATTATCCATGTCTACCTAACTAACCTCTGGTTACCATTGAAGTTTGGAGACTATTGAAATAAGCAGTGTCTTGGCAGTATTATGAAATGAATGCTATACAGCCTTTGAAAAGGAGTAAAATATATATGTACCAACATGGAGAGAATTGAGACATTATTCAGTGAAAAAAAGCAAGTGTTTAAATATTTTTATATAGTGTTTATATGTATTTATATATTTTATATATTTATGTATTTATGGTTTTTACATCAGAGAAAAGGAGTCATGGAAGATTGCTTGCTAACCCATAAATAGCACTTAGTTTTCGATGGGTGTGTGGGTCTAGGGAAAAGAGATTTTCATGTCTTATTTTGAATGCTGACGTATCATTTGAATCCTTTATATAGAGAGTATATTATTAGGCAGAAAAAAAATTAAAGATGCTTAACAAAAAAGGGAAAAAACACTAGAACTTAAATGATTTTTAAGCTCTAAACTTTGAGGAACATTGGGAGTTACTGTAGTGTATTTGTCTACATTAAAATATTCCTAATTTATATCCTAAATACTTTCTATTTAAATTGTTTTAAAATATTTTTTAGGTGTGGAACATCAAACAAATGATTAAGTTGACACAGGAACATATAGAGGCCCTGTTGGACAAATTTGGTGGGGAGCATAATCCACCATCTATATATCTGGAGGTAAGCTTTTGAGTATCATACCTTTATTAATTTTGGAAAGAAAGAAGTGAAGTTATAAAAGCTTTTGTACTGATAACCTTGGTTATTTTAGGGGATAGGATTAGAAATCTATACCAGAAGAGAGAATTAGCTTTGCTTTTATTATACTTCTAAGTCTTATTTTGTTTCACTGGTTATAATAAACATGTATTACATTTGTAATTTGGAAAACTTCAAAACTAAGGAGGAAATCTTCTATAAATTTCAAAATATTTCTTTGATTTTAAAAAAAAGGGAGAAGATACTATTTTGAAGGTCAGAAAGCTATAGTTACCATATTGGAAAACAGGGCAATTTTGTGTAAAATAATCTTTTTTTTTTTTTTTTTTTTGAGACGCAGTCTCATTTTGTCACCCTTGGTAGAGTGCCATGGCATCATAACTCACAGCAGCCTCAAACTCTTGGACTCAAGCAATTCTCTTCTTTCAGCCTCCCAAGTGGCTGGGACTATAGGCACCTGCCACAAAACCCGGCTACTTTTTTTAGAGATGGGGTCTTTCACTTGTTCAGGCTGGTCTTGAACCTATGAGCTCCGGCAATCCACCTGCCTTGGCCTCCCAGAGTGTTAGGATTACAGGTGTGAGCCACCGCGTCCAGCCAAAATTTATAATCTATAAATAGTACAACATTGTTTAGCTCCACTGTTTAATGCTGCCTTGAGGTTTGTGTAAAGCCTTAAGTATGATTGTATATGCATAGAGTTAGTTATTGTTCTTAATCATATGAGATAGTGGGTACTATTCAAATCACAGATAAGCTTTCTTGGCATTGGATTCCTTGTATAAGTCAATCTGGTCCATCTGGTCCATAGCCAGCAAGCTGTTATAGAATCCAGATGGTCATTCTCAACAGCCCATACTGTTCACCACTGTCCTACTGGCTCAGCCATAATAATTAATCATATCAAGGAGGCTCAGCATCTGTAGCACAGTGGTTACAGCACCAGCCACATGCACTGAGGCTGGCGGGTTCGAGCCCAGCTCAGGTCACATGGTTTGTGGACCTTAATACTAGTGGACAACTGCAACAAAAAAATAACTGGGCATAGGGTGGGCACCTGTAGTCCCAGCTACTTGGGAGGCTAAGGCAACAGAATCACTTAAGCCCAAGAGTTCTTTGAAGTTGCTGTGAATTGTGATGCCATGGTACTCTACCAAGAACAGACATAGTGAGGCTCTGTCTCAAAAAAAATAATCATACCAGGGAGATAACCCTAAATTATAAGTGATCAGGTTGCCATTTGGCTCCAGATGCTGGAGGGTTTTTTTGGTTTGGGTTTTTTTTTTTTTTTTATTGTTTTGGATTCATTGAGGGCACAAAGAATTAGGTTACACTGATTGCATTTGTTAGATAAAGTCCCTCTTGTGTCCTTCCCCCAAGAGGTGGTGTACTCCCATCAGGTGCTGGAGGTTTTTAAGCATTGATTGAAAGGCTTCTAAACTAAATTTCTAACATAATAATCTAATTATTATTATTATTTTTTTTTGAGACAGAGTCTTACTATGTCACTCTTGGTAGAGTGCTATGGTGTCACAGCTCACAGCAACCTCAAACTTTTGGGCTTAAGTGATTCTCTTGTCTCAGCCTCCCGAGTAGCTGGGACAGGCACCTGCCACAATGCCCAGCTATATTTTTGTTGTAGTTGTTATTGTTGTTTAGTTGGCCGGGCCGGGTTCGAATCTGACAGCCCCCGTGTATGTGGTTGGCACCCTAACCACTGAGCTATGGGTGCCGAGCCAATCTAATTATTTTTTAAGGGACAAATTAAGTCTTCCATATTTTATGAGAAAATAAGTTTGCAAAATAAACAGTAATAGCAGTTAATAAACTGTTTTCTCCTTTTTCCTCTGTTTCACATGCCTTGTCTTAAATCGCACTCCCAGTCATTATTAAAGCTAGGACCAGAATTCTTATCTCTGAATACTAGTTCATATACTTCCTAGTATTCCATGATATCTGTTTTATCTGTACTTCTTAGGAAGCCAAGTAGAGGAGTCATAAGGAAGCAAATAATCCTTCTGAAAATGGTAATATTTTGTTATTCAGAATTAAACAATATAACTATCAGGTTTTCTGCCCACTATTTCTATGTTTTGGGGACAATTTCCCCCATGCCCAGATATAATACATTTGCATCACTAACCATGTCTCACTATAGCAGTGATTCTATGCTTTTGATCACCGCTTCATTCTTCGTTTTTCATGACATTGTCTCCAACCCTTCCCTGCCCCAAAAGTAGCAGCTCTTCTTATTGGGCTAAATAGTTCTAACTCCTTCAGCTATTCTTTGTCACATGGTATGCGGAACATATACTAGATATATTCTACTTGGTTGGTTACTATTAAAATTACCCACTCAGGCCAGGCACCGTGGCTCATGCCTATAATCCTAGCACTCTGGGAGGCCAAGGAGGGTGGATTGCTTGAGCTCATGGGTTCGAGACCAGCCTGAGCAAGAGCAAGACCCCGTCTCTAAAAAAAATAGCTGGATGTTGTGGTGGGCACCTGTAGTCCCAGCTACTTGGGAGGCTGAGGCAAGAGAATCGCTTGAGCCCAGAAGTTTGAGGCTGCTGTAAGTTACGATTCTACGGCACTCTACCAGTGGCAACAAAGTGAGACCCTATTTCAGGAAAAAATAAATAACTAACTAAATAAAATTACCTACATAAAGTGTTGTCACCTATTCAAATTGAGTATAATTAGGATAATATACATCAGACCATAACTAATAAATTATATCACTAGCATGTGGTAAAGCAGATTCCCATTCTCAGGACCTAGTGCTACACATGTGTATATGCACATACACACACATGCTGTAGAAGTCAGATTAATACAGTGGTTAAGATGAACCACGGAATCACATGGACTCCGTGTTTGAATCCCAACTGAACCTTTCTACAAAGTACCTGATCTTATGCCCCACCTCACTGGTAAAATAAGAATAATATCATGTGTGGCAATCTAAGGATTAATTGAGTTTATAATTACCAAATATATATATTGAGTATATGTATACATAAAGTACCCCATATACATTAAATACCCCATAACAGGTTCATTTGTTTAAGATAGATTTATTGAGGCTCAGAGCCTGTAGCTCAAGCAGCTAAGGCGCCAGCTACATACACCAGAGCAGGTGGATTCGAATC